>JAHIAM010003005.1:0-61300 GCA_021605205.1 Aegilops longissima
TTCGCATTGTCCGGGCAGCCACGAGGTCCCAATCTTCGCCGATGCCACAGTGGGTAAGCTGATTCCTCCCTTCTCCGCCTTCTTCAACATGGTGCATAGGCACTATCAGATCCACATGCTGCATCTCGACCCTCAATCCGTGACTCTCCTTGCCTATGTACGCCTTTGTGTGTGAAGCCATGGTGGGCATCGCTCATACGTGGCCCTCCTTTGCCATTTCTTCTCGTTGCATCTGATTGACTCTCGGCAAAGCTCGGGGTGTGTGAGTTTCTAGGAATGGTGGCCTTGAGGGATCGACTTGAGCTTCCTCCATCCACAGGCGAGTTTCGGACATGGTGGGTGTTCGTTGTGTGGTGTGCTCAGCCCTGCTCCATTCCCGTTAGCGCTGCTGTTCCCAACTCGGTTGGGGCCACGAGAGGCTCATGATCCCCTTCTTGTCCCGTCGGCTCAGGTGAGGAGGCTGAAAGACATGGCGTGACGCGCCCATGGTGGTGAGGAGTTCGTAAAGCGCCCGAGTCGCTCTGCCCAGCGCCATTCTCGCCCGATGTGGGCCTTGCTCAGCGATCGAGGACCATATGAGGTTCTAGGAGTCCGGGCTCCCTCTTAAGATCGACAAGCGATACTCGAGGTCTTGTGGTGTTCCCTCGCGGACGACATGCTTGAGAAAAGTTGTCTGCTGTATGTCGCTGCAAGAAAAAGGCTGACTTTGTTGGGGATGCCTTCCTTGATGAGTGGGGACTGCGCCCGAGCGGCTGGTGGGGTCGCAGGGGAACCACATCAACGTGGTCCCCCTCTTAAATGCGCGGTGCTGAGCTCGTCCCAAGCAGGCCCGAGGGGCCAGCGCCGCGGAGGCTGGCGGCTGAGGCGCTAATGTGCGAACGCCGCTTTGGGCCTCTGGGCGTCGTCCTTAAAGCCGTGATTACAGGGCGTTGGTCGACGAGTCGAAGCAAACAGCGGCTCCGAGGCGAAACTCCGGAGGCCTCGGGAGGTCCGCGGTGAGGCAGCGCCCGGCATTTCTCGCAGCGGGCACCCCTGAAGTTGTCCTTCGGCGCTTCTTGGCGCACCCGTGCGGCCGCCACGTTGGCCTTTAGTGCGGCTTTGTGTGGACTTGAGGAGCTCCGCCAAGAAAAAGGGTCTCAGCGGCAGCGATATCTTGGTCGTTGAAACAGCGAAAGTACATTACCGTTGATGAGTAAATCTGCATCTTGTGATTTCTTGATTGCTGCTTTCCTTCTGGCTGGCTCTTGGGACCCCTTATGCAGGGGCCGTTGAGCCCTCGAGAAAGCAATCCCGCCTTCTCGGCACCCGTCGGCTTTGGCACCCGAGTCTGGATGCGGCGCCGGGCTGGGCGGCCGAGGTCGCTTGCCTTCATGGGGCCTTGAACACCTGACCCCATTGTCCTTCCTTCATGTGTCGACTTGGAGCTTGGCGGGCGTTCCCAGACTCCTCCTCGGTTATGGACAGCGGCTGGTTGGCCGTTCTTGGCCCCTCCTCAAGCGGCGGACCACGATAGGCGGGGGCCCCTCGTGGTCGGGCGGCACAGGCAGGCGCCAGCCCCGGCCCCTGCCGAGAGGGGTGTACGCTTCACGTCGTCCGCTTTGCAGCCCCCATGGCGGAGGGCGAGGTAAGCGTGCGTTGGAGTTCGGCCAGGCGGGCGTCGTTCATCATGAAGCTCTTCAGGAGGCAATGGGCGCGATGAGCCGACTTGGTGAAGAACTTCGCGGTGTCGACTTCGCGTCTTGAGGCTGAAGGTCTTGGTGGTGGAGGAACAGCGTAAGCTGAGGGTGGCCGTCAACCTTGGCTGCTACCAGCGTGATCTTGACAATCTGAAGGCAGGCGTCCCTTAAGATTTCGAGAGGCTTGCTCCAGAGCCTTGGAGGAGGCTCAAGAGAGCTGACCGGCGTCATGGCTGCGGAGAAGCGTGGGAGCTCAAGCTGAGTCGTCCCTTGAGCGTCGGTGGGCGCCTGAGCCGCCCTGCGTCGCTGAGGGGCCTGCCGAAAGGAGATCCGGAAGCACGAGGAGTGCTGGCTCTGGAAGCCGTGGAAGCGCAGCCTCGAGCTCGAACAAGCTGGAGATGAGGGCGCCAAGTTGCCCAAGAGGAAGATGCCGTCGGGGCCCTTGAGGCCAAGGTCCGGAAGAAGTCGACCTCCGGGTGGCTGAGGTTGTAGCGGATCTCGAAGGTCGTCATGTGAAGCTGAAGCTTGCGAGGAACTAAGGCAGCGGGCAGGACTGCCGCTCTCGAGGCCAGGTGGGCCAGTCGGGAGGCGTGGGAGGCCATGGCTGCCGCCTGATCGCAGCCTTGGCGGACAGCCTCCGCCAGCGCCGAGCTAATTCGCGGAAGCAGGTTGGCGGCCTTGAGCCGTCATGGCAACAAAACAGGGAGGAAGTGCTTGATGGCGGACTAGGGCTGAGCACGCCCCCATGCTTGAGGACCTCCGGAACAGGGCTAACACCATACAGGTTTCATCTGCAGCGCGAATGCACCCACCCCCACTCGAATGACTCGCCACTCACTGATCTTCTTCACCAATGTGGTGGGCGCGGAAGCCAGGTCGATAGGGCTCGCCATCTTGTGGAAGAGAGAAGTCGGGAGCCTACTAGGCATCATCGTTCTCCCGTGTCCTCAGCCATCTCGGAACACCTTCCACGACTTGACTTTGGCGCGCCATTGCCCCCATATCGCAGGCCATCCGGGCGACTGGCGCGGTGGGTGGAGCAGACAACGTGAATCCGTTGGTGAGCCTTACGCCCGGCGGCGGCAGCAGTGGTGGTCGTCGCGGAGCGAAAGGCGATGTAGTTGATGACGGTGAGGGCGTCGCGGAAAGCTGACGGTCTTGCGGCGTGGGCGATGATGGCCAGTGGCAGCGTCGAAGCGATGTAGCGACATCTGGCTGATCCCATATTCCCCGCCATTTTATCTTATGCGCATAAAAAACTTCGGGCGTGGCCCCTAAAGATTGTGAGAGCATTTTGAGAGGGGGCCCTCGTGCAAGAAGATCAGCGCCTTTTATTCTTTTGTGTCGAGCTGAATGTGTACTCTGTGAATTCATTAGTCTGGCAGCGAGGTTGCGTATCAGCTTACCTTGGTGGTAGTGCGCCTCGAGCAGGATCGTGAGGTCTTGAGCCACGAGGAATTCTGAAGGGCCCATGAGCTCACCAGTGGGCCTCGCGAGAATCGAGGTGCCAATAATGGTATCGGTAGCGTGTTCGTGTCTTCTTTATCACGCCAATATCGACCCTATCCAAAAGGAACTCGGCGGTCCCACCAGGATAGACCGCATATTGAAGCGCTTTTGCAAGGTGGATATCATTACATCAACATTACATAATAGATGGGGATACATACATAAGGCACAAATGCCACATGAATACATCAACATCATATACAAGATCAACATCCGAATCGGATGGAACATAAACAGAAGCTCAAGCGACATCCCCCACTGCTAGCCAGGCTGCCGACACTGGAACCTATCCCTGATCGAAGAAGAAGCGGAAGAAGAACTCCAATACAAGCAAACATCGCTCTCACGTCAAGATCGCCATAAACCTGTACACCTGCAACTGGTGGTGTAGTAATCTGTGAGCCACGAGGACTCGGCAATCCCATTACCATGGGCATCAAGACTACCAAAGCTTAATGGGAAAGGAGGGTAAAGTGGTGAGGTTGCAGCAGCGACTAAGCATGATATGGTGGCTAACATACGCAAATGAGGCGAGAAGAGAAACAAAGGCAGTCGTCAACTAGTAATGATCAAGAAATGATCACGAACTCCTACTTCGTCGGACATAACCCGAAACCGTGTTCTCCTCTCGATCAACCCGAAAAGAGACACTCACGATTCACTTTACGGTTGGTGTATTTTAGAAGAGTTTGCTTCAAGTTTAATACAACGGATATTAACAAATTCCCATCTGCCACATAACATGAGCACGGCTCTCGAGTTTATACCTGCGGGGTGTCCCAACAACCCATGATAAGCTCTCGCGATCAACGAAGGATATTCCTTCTCCCGGGAAGACCGATCAGTCTCGGAATCCGGCTACAAGACATTCGGCGGTAATAAAACAAGACCAGCAAAGCCGCCCGAATGTGCCGACAAATCGATAGGAGCTGCACATATCTCGTTCTCGGGCACACGGATTGTCAAACTTCCGATAGGTGAACCCGAGTTGCCCTGGTAGCCACCAATGGTGACAGTTTGGACCAGCACTCCGACAAGCACTGGCCGGGGGTAAAATAAGATGACCCTTGGGCTCCGAGCCCAAGGAAAAAAGGGCTAGGTGAGGCAAATGGTAAAACCAATGTTGGGCCTTCTTTGGAGGAGTCTTATTCAAAGCGAACTGTCAAGGGGTCCCATAAATCACCCGACAGCGTTAGGGACGCAAAATCAGGGAACATAATACCGATATGGCGGAAACTAGAGGCGGCAAGAGTGGAACAAAACACCAGGCATAAGGCCGAGCCTTCCACCCTTTACCAAGTATATAGATGCATTACTTAAATAAGATATATTGTGATATCCCAACAAGTAAACATGTTCCAACAAGGAACAACATCTCCATGTTCAACAAGGAACAAACTTCATCTTCACCTGCAACTAACAACGCTATAAGAGGGGCTGAGCAAAGCGGTAACATAGCCAAACAACGGTTTGCTAGGAAGGTGCAAAGGTTAGAGGTGACATGGCAATTTGGGAGGCTTGAGGAACAAGTGATGGGTAGCGCATCATAGCGATAGAGTGAAACAACTAGCATAGCAATGATAGTAGTGAGATCCGGTAGCGGTCATCTTGCCTGAAATCCATAAGGAAGAAGAAGCGAGTCCATGAAGAAGATGAAGCCACGAAGGCGAACCAAGCGTGAGCGAGCGAATCCTCACGATACATGGCAAGCGAGGAACTAACAAGAAGAAGCACACAGCATAGTAAACACGCCACACATGAACAAGACATGATGCACAACAAGCATGATGCATGACAAGGCTAGATGAGGCTACTCATGGCAAGAGATGATGCAAACAAGAGCAACACATCAAAGCAAGTTTAAATGAGGCGGAAACAACATATAACAATTCGGTAAGTCCTCATATGCAAATTTCGAAATTGGTCCAGATCTGAATAAACCTTATGTTCAAGTTGTTAAACAGCAAGTTAAGATGCACCACGAAGATCTACGAAATTCTAGTCAAGTTACATATAAAGTTCATTAGATTGAGACTACGGTCTAGAAGATATGAGCAAAACAAGTTAAACATGGCATTGATGCAAAATGCATTCAAACATCAAACAAACACCTCAAAACAAGGATGCAACATGATAATATGAAACTACATGAAAAATTAAGCAAGTTTCATATAGAGCACACTCAAAAGCGAACAGCAGTTCAACACATACACACAATACAAGTTATAGCAACAATATGTCCAAGACAGCAAGTAGGCATATTGCAAGCATCAAAACACTATGCTACAGCATCTCAATGTAATAACAAAAGGCATGGGCATGATTTACAGGTAAAGCATAACAAAACATGAACACTGATCTATCTCCGAAATCACTAGAACATGCTCAAAATGACATGGCAAGATTGCAAATAATAACAGTTTAGACTTTGCGAGAAATAACATCGAGGTTGCAATGTTTAGAGCTATGAAACAACATGTTACAGCAAGCTATCAAGTCAAACAAAGGCATGGAATGAATCTACTAATTGCATAGAACAAAAGTCCTTTACTGACCATAAGCCAAAAGGATCGAGAGAATACAGTTGCAAGCATGTGAATATAGCAAAAACATAAACAGATTCAGACTTAGTGCAAAACTGGAGCATGGCATAAACAGATAACAAGTAGGCATGTTGGTGAGCTTGAACCACTCACCACAGAGCAATACATGGCATGACAAGGCAACTCACAGTAAGAAGACATGGCATAGAAGCTGTACATGGCAAGAACAACATCATAGAATACACGGATCAACTACAACAACCTTGGCAAAATTGAATAACATGTAAACAACCTGCCAGGAAACATTTTATAGCAAAAGTAGAGCTCGATTGACTCAAGCTATGGCACTCCATAATTGCAAACAAGGGCATGGCTGGACAGAGAATAACCATATGTTCCAAACATCCTTACTGAAGTATCTCAAAATAAGCATGGATCTCTCGGTAGCATCAAGTTTACATGGCATAAAAATATCAGCAGAACAGGGGATGAAATCAGCAACATCATGAAGCCTAGTTTGCATGCTTGTGCTAGTCACCACAGAGATCACAAAAATACATGGCATACACCCCTGTAAATATGGCATGGCATATTACAAAACACATGTAGAACTCAAGTTCATAGGGTGCACACATCAATCATGGAAAAAATGACAAAAGTGCATGTTCTGATAAGAATCTGAAACTAACATCACATAGCCCTCTTCTAGCAGCATTTCGGGCATCAAGATGAGCTCAAATGTAAATGATTCAATGAGATGAAATGATGTACTCGTTGAGATGAACAGTTTGACATATTACACACATAAGCAGACTACGGATGCAAAGATATGATGGCATGAACATGGAATGATTATGCAAAATGCTTGAGGACTTGGAGAATTTGGGTCAACCTCAGTTGGATCGGGCAGACACGAGGCAAGCGGCGGAGTTCTCGCCGGAGCCAGGCGGGAAGGTCGGAGGAGGCGGTCGGAGGTCGGAGGGAGGCAGGCGTGGCCATGACTTGGTATGGTGAGACCAGCCAGGCCAGCCATGTGAGAGGTGTGGCAGTGGCCAGGGCAGTCTGAGTGTGAGGCAGCGGAGGCCAGGCTGCTGGGCCTTGTTGGCCAGCGCCAGCGGCGAGGCAGGCCCGGCCAGGAGCAGGCGTGGGGCCCGTGGGATCATGGCGGCGGCCGGGATCTGAGGCCAGTGAGCCCTCCTGAGCTCATGCAGGCCGTGGTGTGGGAGGAGAGAGAAAGGGGAGGCGCTGAGGTGGCGGCACGTGAGTGGAGGAGGGAGGGCGGTGCTGGCGTGGCGTCCTCCGATTCGTCGGGCGGCGTGTGGCGGCGGTGAACACGTCCGGCGTGGGGCGGACATGTCCGGACGGCGGAGGAGGAGGAGGAGGTTAGGGTTGGGCTGCGAAAAAATCGGGAGGACACATATTTATAGGTAGAGGGAGCTAGGAGAGTCCAAATGAGGTGCGGTTTCGCCCACGATCGTGATCGAGCGACCGAAACAAGGATGGGAGTTGGATGGGTTTTGGGCCACTTTGGAGGGTGTTGGGCTGCAAGAGAAGGGGCTTTTACGGTTACAGGTTAACGTTGGAGTATCAACGACCTTCAAATGATCCGAAACTTGACGAGGCGGTCTACGGTGCTATACCAAGGCAGCTTGACAAACCTCGGTCCATTCGAGACCGTTTAACACCCGCACATGAAAAGAGGTAAAAGGCGGCGGGGAGACATAGGAGTGCGGATTGCAAAAGCAGACAATGGGGAAAATGCTCGGATGCATGAGGCGCACATGTATGCAAATCGATGCACATGACAACATGATATGAAATGCAGATGATGACATGGCAAAGTGCAACACGCAAGCAAATGACAAAGGCAACAACGGCGAATAAGCTGGAAGACACACAGCACATCGGATCGAGGCGTTACAACACTCCTCCACTAACAAGAGATCTCGTCCGAGATCTTAGGACGAACGGAAGAAAAAAAGGATGAGGTGAAACAAGAACTCAAGAGAAGAAGCAAAGAATCGAGAGCACTCGAGAAAAGAGAGGAGCGATGAGAATGGCGAGAATCAGCTCACGGAATCATATAGACTATGAAACAACTCCGGTTAGAGCGAGATAAGAAACAATAAGATGAAAGTATTTAGGAAGCACTCCGGCTGAACATGGAAAGAATAGAACATGAACTTCACAAGATGGGATGGAACTTGATGAAGACATGACACAAAACCTCGAGAAAGAATTGAAAGAGTTGAAAGAAAGAGCGGAGAAGAAAATGACAACTTATGCCACGAATGAAATTGAAAGCCACCTTACAAGAAAGGATTGAGCGGAGTTGTTGGAAATTCAACAACAAAAGAATAAGCTTGTTGTGGACTTATAGGTAACATCTCAAGATCATAAGGTGATAACCGACCACAAGCGAAAATGATTGGATAGCTGAGAATAACGAAGAAATGCAAAACTCCACTTCAAAGAATATGGAGAATTAATTACACTTCAAGATCGAGAAGAAAAGATACTTGAATTCCAGCAACAAAATCTTGATGAATTCTTGAAGAAAAGATTAAATCATGAAGAACCACCATGAAGAACTCCGGTAACAAAAGAATGGCGAGATAAAATGAAGGATGACAGAATAAGATGAGCATTGCGATGATTTAGATGGAGGTTCCGACAAAATAGTCAATGAAATTGAATTCCGGAAAAGAAAAGATGAAGACACTTGGAACTAGAATTTATTCATCAAGAACAAACTCCAAAGGAAGGGATTACTCACTTGGATGAAATAAAAATAAGATTTATTGTATGCTTATCCTTCATCAAATTAAATTGATGACAAACAATGGGTTTGGCATAATACTTATTCTCATTGAAAAAGGATTAAGGAAACATAGCACAAAACTTGAGAAAGTCTTCATGAACCACGGTATGATTGAAAGAAGGAATGGATTGAATGATAATCAAGGAAAAGAATCTTGAGCGAACCACCGTAAGAATTGAAAATTACTGATGGAAGAATGGCGGGAAAGATTAGAAGAACAAATAAGCTAGAGGGATTTAGATGCAAAAGAACAAAGAGATCATGAGCTGATTAAAAACACTTGAGCGAAGCACGGGGTAAATAGAAACGATAAGCTGGAATGATGGCCTCCGATGAAAAGAAATGGAAAAACAACTCTGACATACTCGGATGGGTAAGAAAGAATATCGACAAGCGGAATAATTGAGAGGATAGCATGAAGCTAGAATCACGAAACTTGAGAAGAGCGGAAAAGATTTAAGAGGAACTCTTCTTGATCTTCAAAGCTGAGAAAGGCGATGAAACTCCACGAAATTGTTGAGAAACTCCGGAATAATGAAAAAGAGGAAAGGTAGAACCGAGATGAAAAAGAATTTGAAAGCGATCTTGGAAAAGGCATGTGGTGATGGAATCCATTCTTCGTCCCACTTGAAAAGAATTGAGAATAACTCGGGAAATTAAAAGAGTCGGGTAAGACCACAGGAAAAGACACATGGGTTAGGGCCCACTAAAAGAAAACACCGTTGGAAAGGATTGTTGAAGAGATAGATGATGCACGAGAACAATTGAAATACTTGAATGAGGTGACAACCTCGAATTAATTCGAACACAGACGAATCTCTTGAGATGTCTTGCACACTCCGGAAGGATAAACTGGCGAGATACAAACGAGTAAGGAAAACACTTGAACCGAGAGAAGAATATAATCACTGCGAAAAATGGAATTGAATCCACGGAGAAGAAAGAGATGAAAATTTCGTACAAAGCGAGAATTCACGGTTGAGATAATTCTGAAAGACTTAAGGGGTTCCATACGAATGAGATAGCTGGTCGGAAGAAACTCGAACTCCGGGAATAATAGGGTGGGAGGCGGGAAAACAAAGACAAGTTGGAAGGAAACCGACAACTATCTTGAAGAAAAAACACGGTTAAAATCATTGAGGAAAGAAAGCAAAGACTTACATACGAGTAGGATGGATACTCGATTACGGACTCGGCTCCAAGAAGAAAAGGGGTGGGTGGGCGAGAAAAGAAAACAAGCGAGGATTGGACTTGACAGCGATGAAGAGGCTCGAGTCAACTTGGCGAGAAATACACGGATGAAAGAAGAGAACCAACGATCGAAAAAAAACAAACTGCGTGATCCTAAAGAAAAATTTGAAGGGAAGAGGTAATTCAAAACACCTCGTCAAGATTCCTCATCGAGGCTGACGAAGGGGCTGAGGTAAAATAATTCCTACTCTCGATATAACTAGACTCAGAAATCAGTTTTCTTCTAGACTCAACAACGGCCAAACTACGATCAATCAAGGGGCTCCTAGGGTTGGTCGAGGCTCTGGTACCAACTTGTCACATCAATATCGACCCTATCCAAAAGGAACTCGACGGTCCCACCAAGGATAGACCGCATATTGAAGCGCTTTACAAAGGTGGATATCATTACATCAGCATTACATAATAGATGGGGATACATACATAAGGCACAAATGCCACAAGAATACATCAACATCATATACAAGATCAACATCCGACTACGGATGAAACATAAACGAAGCTCAAATGACATCCACCACCTGCTAGCCCAGGCTGCCGACACAGAACCTATCCCCGATCGAAGAAGAAGCGGAAGAAGAACTCCAATACAAGCAAACATCGCTCTCACGTCATGATCATCATAAACCTGTACACTGCTGGCTGGTGGTGTAGTAATCTGTGAGCCACGAGGACTCAACAATCCCATTACCATGGGTATCAAGACTAGCAAAGCTTAATGGGAAAGGAGGGGTAAAGTGGTGAGGTTGCGGCAGGCCCAGAGCATGATATGGTGGCTAACATGCATAAATGAGAGCAAGAAGAGAAACAAAGGCAGTCGTCAACTAGTAATGATCAAGAAATGATCACGAACTCCTACTTCGTCGGACATAACCCGAAACCGTGTTCTCCTCTCGATCAACCCGAAAAGAGACACTCACGATTCGCGCTACGGTTGGTGTATTTTAGAAGAGTTTGCTTCAAGTTTACTACAACGGATATTAACAAATTCCATCGCCACATAACATGAGCACGGCTCTCAAAGTTTATACCTGCGGGGTGTCCCAACAGCCCATGATAAGCTCTCGCGATCAGCGAAGGATATTCCTTCTCCGGGAAGACCCGATCAGTCTCGGAATCCGGCTACAAGACATTCGACGGTAATAAAACAAGACCAGCAAAGCCGCCCGAATGTGCCGACAAATCCGATAGGAGCTGCACATATCTAGTTCTCGGGCACACGGATTGTCCAAACTTCGGTGGCGAACCCGAGTTGCCCTGGTAGCCACCGGTGGTGACAGTTTGGACCAGCACTCCTGACGAGCCTTGGCCGGGGGTAAAATAAGATGACCCTTGGGCTCCAAAACCCAAGGGAAAAAGGGCTAGGTGAGGCAAATGGTAAAACCAATGTTGGGCCTTCTTTGGAGAGTCTTATTCAAAGCGAACTGTCAAGGGGTCCCATAAATCACCCGACAGCGTTAGGGGCGCAAAATCCGGGAACATAATACCGATATGGCGGAAACTAGAGGCGGCAAGAGTGGAACAAAACACCAGGCATAAGGCCGAGCCTTCCACCCTTTACCAAGTATATAGATGCATTACTTAAATAAGATATATTGTGATATCCCAGCAAGTAAACATGTTCCAACAAGGAACAACATCTCCATGTTCCAACAAGGAACAAACTTCATCTTCACCTGCAACTAACAACGCTATAAGAGGGGCTGAACAAGACATGATGCACAACAAGCATGATGCATGACAAGGCTAGATGAGGCTACTCATGGCAAGAGATGATGCAAACAAGAGCAACACATCAAAGCAAGTTTAAATGAGGCCGGAAACAACATATAACAATTCCGGTAAGTCCTCATATGCAAATTTCGAAATTGGTCCAGATCTGAATAAACCTTATGTTCAAGTTGTTAAACAGCAAGTTGAGATGCACCACGAATATCTACGAAATTCTAGTCAAGTTACATATAAAGTTCATTAGATTGAGACTACGGTCTAGAAGATATGAGCAAAACAAGTTAAACATGGCATTGATGCAAAATGCATTCAAACATCAAACAAACACCTCAAAACAAGGATGCAACATGATAATATGAAACTACATGCAAAATCAAGCAAGTTTCATATAGAGCACACTCAAAAGCAGACAGCAGTTCAACACATACACACAATACAAGTTATAGCAACAATATGTCCAAGACAGCAAGTAGGCATATTGCAAGCATCAAAACACTATGCTACAGCATCTCAACGTAATAACAAAAGGCATGGGCATGATTTACAGGTAAAGCATAACAAAACATGAACACTGATCTATCTCCAGAAATCACTAGAAAATGCTCAAAATGACATGGCAAGATTGCAAATAATAACAGTTTCAGACTTTGCAGAAATAACATCAGGTTGCAATGTTTAGAACTATGAAACAACATGTTACAGCAAGCTATCAAGTTAAACAAAGGCATGGAATGAATCTACTAATTGCATAGAACAGAAGTCCTTTACTGACCATAAGCCAAAAAGGATCAGAAGATAAAGTTGCAAGCATGTGAATATAGCAAAAACATAAGCAGATTCAGACTTAGTGCAAAAGCTGGAGCATGGCATAAGCAGATAACAAGTAGGCATGTTGATGAGCTTGAACCACTCACCACAGAGCAATACATGGCATGACAAGGCAACTCACAGTAAGGCGACATGGCATAGAAGTTGTACATGGCAAGAACAACATCATAGCATACGGATCAACTACAACAACCTTGGCAAAATTGAATAACATGTAAACAACCTGCGGAAACATTTTATAGCAAAAGTAGAGCTCGATTGACTCAAGCTATGGCACTCCATAATTGCAAACAAGGGCATGGATGGACATATAACAACTATATGTTCCAAACATCCTTACTGAAGTATCTCAAAATAAGCGTGGATCTCTCGGTAGCATCAAGTTTACATGGCATAAAAATATCAGCAGAACAGGGGATGAAATCAGCAACAAAATGTAGCCTAGTTTGCATGCTTGTGCTAGTCACCACAGAGATCACAAAAAGACATGGCATACACCCCTGTAAATATGGCATGGCATATTACAAAACACATGTAGAACTCAAGTTCATAGGGTGCACACATCAATCATGGCAAAAATGACAAAAGTGCATGTTCTGATAAGAATCTGAAACTAACATCACATAGCCCTCTTCTAACAGCATTTCGGGCATCAAGATGAGCTCAAATGTAAATGATGCAATGACATGAAATGATGTACTCGTTGAGACGAACAATTTGACATATTACAGCGCAAAATGAAGCTACGGATGCAAAGATATGATAGCATGAACATGGCATGATTATGCAAAATGCTTGAGGACTTGAGAGAATTTCAGGTCAACCTCAGTTTGGATCGGGCAGACACGAGGGAACCAGCCAGCGGAGTTCTCGCGGAGGCGGCGGGAGGTCGGAGGAGGTGGCGGAGGTGGAGGGAGGCAGGCGCAATGGCCGGCCCTTGGCCATGGCCATGTGTGAGGAAAGCGGCCGGGGCAGCCATGAGGGCGGCCAGGCAGTCAGTCTTGAGTGGTGAGGCAGGCGGAGGCGAGCTCGCCGGGCCTTGTTGCGGCCAGGCGCCAGCTGACAGGCCAGCGGCCAGGCGGCAAGCCTGAGGCCTTGTGGTCGTGTGGCGGCAGCCGGGATCTGAGCCAGCGTGCCCGCCTAAACTCCAGCCAGCGGCGTGGCAGGGGAGGAGAGAGAAAGGGGAGGGCCGAGGTGGCGGGCGTGGAGTGGAGGAGGGAGGCGGCGCTGGCGTGGTGTCCTCCGATTCGTCGGGCGGACGTGGCGCGGCGGTGGACACGTCCGTGCGAGGCGGACATGTCCGTGACGGAGGAGGAGGAGGTTAGGGTTGGGCTACTTGAAAAATTCGGGAGGGACACATATTTATAGGTAGAGGAGCTAGGAGAGTCAAATGAGGTGCGGTTTCGCCCACATGATCGTGATCGAGCGACCGAGAAACAAGGAGGAGTTGGATGGGTTTTGGGCCACTTTGGAGGGTGTTGGGCTGCAAAGAAGGGCTTTCTTGTTACCCGGTTAACCGTTGGAGTATCAAGCGACCTCCAAATGATCGAAACTTGACAGCGGTCTACGGTGCTATACCAAGGCCGCTTGACAAACCTCGGTCCATTCGAGACCGTTTAACACCCGCACATGAAAAAGAGGTAAAAGAGGCGCCCGGGAGACATAGGAGTGCGGATTGCAAAGCGGACAGCGGGAAAATGCTCGGATGCATGAGGCGCACATGTATGCAAATCGATGCACATGACAACATGATATGAAATGCAGATGATGACATGGCAAAGTGCAACACGCAAGCAAATGACAAAACAGCAGCGGCGAATAAGCTGGCGAGACACGGCACATCGGATCCAAGGCGTTCAATTTGCGCCCAGCCCCACTCGCAAAGGGCCCGTGAAGGGAGGCGGCGATCGTGCGCCGTGACAAAGCAAGAACCGGACAGCAAAAATCGCTCAAGCGAGAAAAGGCACCCCAGCGCACAAATCAAAACTCAACTTCAACAAATCAAATTCAAAAGCAAAGCTGCAGAAAAGGGTTTGAAGCAAATGGCGCGTCCGGCGCCTAGTCTAGTCTTACGGTCTTCAAGTCTTCTCACCGGTAGCAGACTAAGTGCTGCCACTAGGCGTGGGAGGAGCCCAGTCTGAGGCGGCACCCTGAGACTCAGGCGTGTACAGCCCTACTCATTATTACATGAGAGTGTCACAGGCGGTGATCTTCACGGTGGCTGGGCCTTCTTCACAGTGCAGCCTTGCTTCATATTGCAGACGAGGGCCCTTGCGCCACCCTCGACCACCTTTGAGCCGACCGGCAACTAGGGCCAGTGCAAAGGGGAAAAGGGGCGCCAGTGGCGCCCTCGGCGACCATGGGTCTCTGGGGAAGGCTCGTCGGCACCTCCCGGCGGAGGCCTACCTCAGTGTCGCCTAACCGCCTGGCGTGGGGAGGGTGAGGAGTCTGGACTAGGGGTGTCCGGATAGCGAACTATCATCTTTGGCGGACTCCAAGACTATGAAGATACAAGATTGAAGACTTAGTCCCTTGTCGGATAGGACTTTCCTTGGCGTGGAAGGCAAGCTTGGCGTCTGGATATGTAGATCTCCTACCATTGTAACCGACTCGTGTAACCCTAACCTGTCCGGTGTCTATATAAACCGGAGGGTTTTAGTCCGTGGGACGGACAACAATCATACCATAGGCTAGCTTCTAGGGTTTAGCCTCCTTGATCTCGTGGTAGATCTACTCTTGTACTACCCATATCATCAATATTAATCAAGCGGGGTAGGGTATTACCTCCATCGAGAGGGCCCAAACCTGGGTAAAAACATCGTTTCCCTTGTCTCCGATTACCATCCGCCTAGGCGCACAGTTGGGACCCCCTACCTAAGATCCGCCGGTTTGACACCGACATTGGTGCTTTCATTGAGAGTTCCTGCAATGCGTCGCCCGTCGGGAAGGATGCCTCATCCGTCTTTAAAGGCGATACTATCGCCAAAAGGCCTTGGCGCTGGTGGACTCTTGACTAGGTGGTTTTCTTATGACCGCCGATCCGGCCACGCGCAAGCGATGACTTCTCGAGTCGCCGAAACCAATCTTCAAATCAACTCGGAACTTGCGAGCAGTTAGATCGATCGAGCTCTCCTCGTAAGCGAGCTCTTGCATCGCATCGCCGCCACAGGAGTCGCCACAGACTACGACCAAATCAGGCCTAAAACCGATCGAGAGATCAACTCTCCCGGGCTACCCATCATGTTCTGTGATAGAGGAGCAATACGGTGATTCTTCTTCTATCTTAAGGACTAGCTACGTCCGGTTCGATCCCTCCATGCGGTTCTGCGGAGGGGCGGATGTCGATCAAGCCACGAACTTAAAGTCGGTGGCGGGTTGGATTCTTTGGATAGCATTCAAAATCCAAACTTCCAAGTTGGAAACTTCTCGGCCCTGGGTCTTAAATTGGAAGGGTTCGGATCTAGTTCCACCGCCCACCCAAACATTAGCGATCTATCCGAATTCGGCAAGAGCCGCTGAAGCGATTACATCATTCTTGGGCGATTCCTCTGGTTATGGACAGGATAAAGGACTGCCGAGAGGAGGGCTTAATCTCACTTTTGCAATAATTGCACGGACAATGGAATCCTAAGCGCCATAAGTCATCAGCGAAATTACGCTTTGCTGACTTGGTGACCATAGTACAAAAATCTTGTGCGATGGAAGTGCTTGGAAAACCGAAAGTAAATTTTGGGATAATCCGGCCCGAATACATCCCTAGTCCGAAATAAAAGGGTGCATCATTACCAAGCACTGGATTAAACATCAAAAACAAAAACCCCTAAAGTGCGGAACCGTCTTGGAGGGTTGGCTAAGCGGACCTGTAAAATTCATAGCACAGGCGCCACTCCAACCCATAGCCTTGAGCATGTTGGATACTCGGCGGTGGCCAAAAGTGGCGAAGAGCTTCTAGCGAGAATCAGCCCAGCAATACCGATGCAGTGTTAACAGTCTTGAGACTTTCGCATCAAATAACATGCGGAAGCGAACACTCCATAACCTTGCGAAGTCTACCAAGTAGCAACAATAAATCCATGGGTGACACGACTATTACCTTTAATGCCAATAGCGAACCCAAATTCGAACAGCAGAGCACCGGCCGCATTGGTCCTCGGTCCAATAGTGGGCGGCTTTAGCCTTACTAAGGTACTCATGGATGGCGGTAGCGGACTAAACCTCATCTGAGAAACCCTCGAAAAATGGAGATAGTGGAACCGCATTGGCGAAGCAGCACAACCTTTAGAGGAATAATCCCTAGCAGGAAGCATGCTGCAGGGAAAAATCTGCTGGGCGTAGTGTTATTTCGCCGGACAATTACAGGTCGAGGAGGTCACATTCAAGTGGCCCGTTCAACAGCGGATACCACGCTTTATTAGAGGCGAGAGGCATTCACAATTTTTCAAGCTATGGGTACATGAAGCTTAAAATGCGGACCTAACGGAATCATCACTCTCGCTAGTGATCCGAACATAGCACTCACGCGAAAACAAGGCAGTCGTACTAGCCCTCGAGGCACTATCCAAAGCCCTAGCGGCGAGGAACTCCTGCGATCGCTCCATGATGAACAGGGACGATGTGATACTTGATAAAAGATCCAAGTCCACCTCTTTTAAACCGATGGATGAAATAGTCAAATTCCAAGTCCACCAGCGGACCCTGCAAAGGCGGCCTCCATTGGGGCACAATTAAACCTTGATGTAGGCGCACTTCTCGAGAATTTCTCTGAGAAAAGCTGGGACATTTTTCTGGCACCCTTGGACATGCAGGGAATCCCACGTCGGTGGCGAGCACAGCCTAAATGTCCTAAAAGTTCAAGCCAGTCAAGCAGGCTCTTGGGCTTTTCGAACCCAAGAGACAGGCCATGGGAAGGAGCTAGCCAAACTTGGAAGCAGTTCATCGGAGATATAAGACATCCGGACTGTCTAGCAAATCTGGTGATGGTACCAAGAAGGACAAATCTGGCGCCTATGTGTTGATTTCAAAGACCTTAATAAGGCTTGCCCAAAGGATCCCTTCCCCTCCCTCGCATTGATCAAATTATCGGCCTTCTGACAGGACCACGACTCATTGTGCTTCCTCGTAGCGTACTCGGCTACCACCAAATCAAGATGGCGAGCGGACCAAGCAACAACAGCATTCATCCTCCATCGGCCCATACGCTTCAACACAATGCCCTTGGGCTCAAAAAGCTGGCGCAACATATCGGCGCATGATTGGACATGTCGGCAAGCGAGATCGGCAAAAGCAGTGGAAGCATATGTAGATGGCGTGGTCGTCAAATCCAAGCATGTCGAAACTCTAGTAGGCGACTTGAGGCTCACATTCGACAATCTCCGAAAATATGACATTAAGCTCAATCCGGAAAAATGCTTCTTGGCGTTCGGTAGGAAAGCTCTGAGCTTCATTGTGTGCAGTAGAGAATTGAAGCAAACCCAGCCAAGATCGAGCTCTGTCACGATTGGATATTCAAAGACCTCAAACAAATACAAAAATTATTTGGATGCATAACGGCTCTAAGCCGCTTTATTTCCGTTTGGGAGAAAAGGCGTTACCCTTTACCGCCTCCTCCGTGTACCGAACACTTGAGTGGATGGATGCCACCGGCGGACTCGAAGAAATAAAAGCCATATTGGCAACAAATCCGGTCTGGCGCGCCCAACATGGGCGAACCAATGCTACTATATATCGCGCAACACATCAAGTTGTCGGTAGCGATTGCTTTCGTCGTCGAGCGAAAGCAGACGGACACTGGTTCCCTCTTCAAAAACGGTCTACTATGTGTCCCTTTGTCCTAACTCCATGCAAGTCCGGTACCCACATTATCAAAAGATAGCATCGTGGTGTTCATGGCATCCGGAAGCTGCGACACTACTTTCAAGAGTGTTCGATAGCGGTAGCCTCGAAGTACCTCTTAACGACATTATAAACAACCCATGACTGACGGGCGGATTGCTAAATGGGCCATAGAGCTCCTTCCATTCGACATAATTTATAAGCCACGACGAGCTATTAAGTCGCGAGTTTTGGCCGACCATTGGCGAATGGACGGCGAACTCCCTAAAATGCGGCGCATACTCAATGGATCATGCACTTTGCGGCTCCAAAATGTTGGCGGCACAGGGGCTGGCGCCGTCTGGCGTCTAACGGGGACATAGTCCAATCGTCCTTGAGATAATGTATAAGGACTCCAACAACGTGGCGAATCTGAGGCCCATACGCACGGCCTCCGGATGGCGATCTCCATGGGCATTAAGCGCCTAGAGGTGCGCGGGGACTCGAACCTCGCGATATCTCAAATAAGCGGAGACTTTGATGCAAAGATCCGAAAATGGCAGCGTCCGCAATGCGGTCCTAAAAATGTCAGCCGCAGTTGAAGGGCTCGAATTTCATCATATAGCAGGGATAACAATCGGTGGCGGACATATTAGCGCGCATCGGCGCAAAAAGCGATGCCATCCCGTAACATCTTCTGGAGCGGCTGTTCAAGCCATCCGTACTATGGGAAGAAGTCGGAAATAACAATCCGGACCCAACGCCTTACTGACGCGAACACTCGACACAATCGGAGGTTACGCCACCGAGATAACACCCTCCACCCACGAAATAATGGCGGTTATCGCCCCATGGGCGGAACCATTCCTAGCCTACCTAACTAGGCAGGAACTCCCGAAGACCAAAATGAGGCTCGCTGCATAATGCAGCGATCTAAAGCCTATAAAGTCCACGAGGAGAGCTTTAAAAAAAGCACTGTGAGGAGTCCTTCAAAGGTGTATCTCCGAAGAGGAAGGCGAAACCTCTGGCTAAAATTCATGCGGACTGGGTGGGCACCACGCGCAGCCAGGCCCTTGTAAACAAGGCCTTCCGTACAGGATTTTATTGGCCGGCGGCCGAGGCGAATCTGTGAGATTTAGTCAACGATCGTCGGTTGCCAGCTTTTGCTAACCAAAGCCACATGCCACCCCGCCCTCAAAACTATACCCATCACCTGGTGGTTCACAGTGCAGGGGCTTGACATGGTTGGACCCCTTAAGGGAGGAACCCACAAGCAAAAATACCTACTGGTCATGGTGGATAAATTCACCAAATGGATAGAGGCCAAGCACTGTTAAAGCGGCGAATCCGGACGGTGATAGATTTCATATCGGGGTAGTGCACCGTTACGGTGTCCCCACAGTATCATCACGATAGCGGCACCAACTTCACGGCCGATGAGGTCAAATTATGGTGCCAAAACATGGGCATCAAGCTCGATTCGCCTCGATCTATCACCCTCAAACCAGCGGCCAAGTCGGCGAGCAAGCGGTCTAATCATGGCGGCATTAAACCCGGACTAGTGCGGTCCCTCAAGGAATCTAACACGCCTTTGGGTTGAGGCTTCGACTCCGTACTACTGGGGGCTGCGAGACACGCTGAATCGTACTACGGATTCACACCATTTTTTATGGTATGCAGTGCGAGCGGTTTGCCTGCGACATAATTCATGACTCACCTCGCGTGCGCATGTATGAAGAAAGAAGCCGAGCTCGATCGGCGGGACAGTTGGACGCATTGGAGGAGGGCGCGGCGTGGCAAAAGCTTCGTTCCGCATTTTATCAACAGCAGGCTCGAAGATATCAAAGCGAGGAAATGCGAGCCAAAGCTTACAGCGTTGGCGAACTAGTTCTCGCTGCCGGACAAGAAAAGGACAAACTCAAGCCCAAATGGGAAGGTCCCTTCATCATCGACCAGGTCTGACGGCGGAGCATACCGTCTGCGAAAGCGCATCGGATAACCGACTCGAGCGAACCCATGGAGCATAGCCCGTCTACTAAGATTCTCGCCTAAGCCCGGACTCCAAGTTCGTCTCCTTCCTCCGTCCACATTTTCTATTTTGTTGTCTTTTCTTTCTCTCCTTCCTCCTCCTTCTTCTTGAAGCCTTTAGAGGCTCGTTTGCTCTTTGTTACGCACATACTTGATCGCTGTCCGCGCTCATTATACAGGGGCTTCTTTAACATAAGCTTATTTATCTGGACTTCACGCCCAACACATGTGTCAAACTTCAATGATGTGTCAAACATGGCCAGGCGACCATGGGTCCTCTGCTTTGGGGAAGGCTGCTTGGCACCTCCCGGCGAGGCCTACCTCAGTGTCGCCTAGCCCGGCGTGGCGTGGGGAGGGCCTTGCTCCTAGCTCCTCCATGCAGCCCCAGCGTGCTTCCCAGCGGAAGGGGTGTTGCTGCACAGGGTCGTCGGCCGAGTTGTGACTGATTCACTGGCAGCCCATGGTTAGCGTAAGCTTGCTCTGAAGATTAAGCGGTACCACAGCTGTTGTTGTAAGCGCGGTTGTTGCGGTTCTCCGCCGGTTCTGGAAGGCTTCAACTTCTAGCGTCCCTTCTTCCCAATCTTCTCCAAGAACCAGCGAGGAGTGCGCCCTCGGCGCGCCTCTGGTCCATCATCTGCGAGAACGTAGGCTTCGGTGTTGTTACCCGAACACCTCGCCGTAGTGCCCCACTCCCGTTACCCGGCCCAGCGGCGTCTGAGGATGATAGCGCGACATTTCACTAGGACCATGGGGCGGCGCTTGTCCCCATGCTTGTCGTGAAGCAACGCGAAGCGGCAGGCCCCGACACCGCCCGGCCGTCTTTGGTGTTGGCAAAACGAGGCACATCGAGGTAGCGTGGTTGTGGCGAGGCCCGCCGTGAGATCCGTGTTGGCTGGCGAGGAAGCATATAGCGAAGGCGGCTCTCCGATGCCGCGCATCCGACAACTTCGGCGGCGTTCAGCGGTGCATCTGGCGCTCTCCATCGATCGGCACCCAGCAACTCTCGTGCCACCGTGGCGCGGCCCGCATATTCGCTGCTCCCCGCTGCGTCTGTGGTGCCGTTGCTGCGGCGTGGCTTGCTGCCCTTGCAGCGGCTCGCGCTTGCCGTGGGGTGAGGGTGGGCGGCGCCCCACCATGCGGCTGCGCCTGCGGCGTTAGGCTGCACTGCCCCCACAGGCCTTGGGTTGAGGTCTTCATGGGCAGGTGGCGCGCCGCGGGCTAGCCAGGCTGCCTTGATCGTGGTCGGCCCTCGGGTCGCCGGACATCAGCGACATGGAGCGTCGGTGGTCGATTAGCGGAGATGAAGCTCTAAGCGCACCTACTGGCGCCAAATGTCGGATCTCGGGTTCCGGCAAAACCCTCAAGGTTCGAACACTGGGGTGCGCAAGGAGATTTTGAAAGGGATCGAGAAGAGGTGTCTAGAGGGGGGTGATTAGACACTAAGTGCCAAAAGTTGCAGTTTTTAACTTTTTAGGTTCAAGTGGAGTTTTGGCACAAGTTTAACAAACACAACACGTAATTCAAGCAAGTATGCAAAGAGTATATGAGCAGCGAAAAGTAAAACATGCAACTTGCAAGAATGTAAGGGAAGGGTTTGGAGGATTGAAACATAATTGGAACACGGATGTTTTTGTCGTGGTTCCGATGGGTGGTGCTATCGTACATCCATGTTGATGGAGACTTCAACCCACGAAGGAGTAGCAGTTCTTGTGAGTCCACGGAGGCTCCACCCACGAAGGGTCCACGAAGAAGCAACCTTGTCTATCCCACCATGGCCGTCGCCCATGAAGGACTTGCCTCACTAGCGGTAGATCTTCACGAAGTAGGGGATCTCCTTGCCCTTACAAACTCCTTGGTTCAACTCCACAATCTTGTCGGAGGCTCCCAAGTGACACCTAGCCAATCTAGGAGACACCACTCTCCAAGAAGTAACAAATGGTGTGTTGATGATCAACTCCTTGCTCTTGTGCTTCAAATGATAGTCTCCCCAACACTCAACTCTCTCTCTCTCACAGGATTTGGATTTGATGGAAAGAATATTTGAGTGGAAAGCAACTTGGGGAAGGCTGGAGATCAAGATTCATATGGTAGGAATGGAATATCTTGGCCTCAACACATGAGTAGGTGGTTCTCTCTCGAAGCTGGATCTTTGGAAGTGTAGGTTTGTTCTGTTGGCTCTCTCCACGAATGAAGAGTGGGTGGAGGGGCATATATAGCCTCCACACAAAATCCAACCGTTACACACAACTTGCCAAACTCGGTGGGACCGAATTGATAAACTCGGTCGGACCGATTCAGCAAATCTAGTGACCGTTAGGATTTTGATTGGGACCGACATGCAACTTCGGTAGGACCCGATATGGTTAGGGTTAGGGCATAACGTAATCTCGGTGAGACCGATTACACAAACTCGGTGAGACCGATTTTGGTAATAAGCTAACCAGAGAGTTTGCATTGTAATCTCGGTAGTACCGATTACTTAAACTCGGTGAGACCGAATTTGGTAATGGACATACACAGAGAGATTACAATCCCATCTCGGTGAGACCGAGATCCCTATCGGTGCAACCGATTTGCCTAGGGTTTGTGGCGATGGCTAAGACATCTGAACTTCGGTGGTGCGGATAGAAAGAATCGGTGGGGCGAGTTTGACTTTTAGTTTAGGACATATGTGGATGTGAGAAAGTAGTTGAGGGCTTTGGGTGTATCACTAAGCCTTTGTAGAGCAAGAAACTCATTAAGCAACACCTCATCCCCTCTTGATAGTATTGGCTTTTCCTATAGACTCAATGTGATCTTGGATCACTAAAATAGAAAGTGTAGAGTCTTGATCTTGAGGCTTGAGCCAATCCTTTGTCCTTAGCATCTTGAAGGGGTTCCACATCCTCTAGTCCATGCCACTTCATTGTTGAACTTGTTTGAAACATACTAGATAAAAGTGTTAGTCCAACAAGAGATATGTTGACATTAATTAACAAAATCACCCAGGGAGCACTTGTGCTTTCAATCTCCCCCTTTTTGGTAATTGATGACAACATACATCAAACTTTAGATAAAGATATAAAGAATTAGCAGTAAAGCTTTGGAAAGACATGTAACATGCATAGGCTCCCCCTACATGTATGCAATCATGTGAATATGGAATAGAGAGGCATGTGAGAGCATAACCATGTGAGTAAGCAATGTGTTACATGTATCTTGGCTATATGCATCAGAACAAATGATGTGAATATGGAAAATGTACCTTCATGCTCATGAGTCCTTCTTGCAAGCAGTATGTACATCGGCAAAATTCCTCATACACATGACTATGATGCATATACTTACCTGTGGTCTTGAGTTGGCTTAGGATAGAATGAACCTGCATAAACAAGGTTAGATAACACAGATACACCCTCTTGGCGAGCAAGCAAAAGAAGCCACAAGAGTACCAAGGCTGGGATGACATGTAGAGAGTGAGTACTAAGTACCACATTGAATATAGACATGTCCCCAAAGGTAAAGATGTGCAATGAATTTAAAGAATTTCTTTCCTTAGATGTCTTGCTCCCCTAAATCTAGCATGGGATCTTTGGGAGAAGATAGGGAGCAGAAAATCAAAACTCAAAGAAACAAATGAGCAGAGCTAATGCAAATAAGCATATATGAACATGTCTTTCCCTCAAGAAGACATGTGGCATCTCTCCTCTTGAACACCAAGCATCTGTGATCCTTGAAGATTACTCTCTTCTTGAGTATTCTCTCCCCACGGAGATATCTTTCTCCCCTATTGAAGTGATAAGCTTTGATCGATCTCTCTCTCCCCTTTGACATCAATTTCCAAGAAGGGCCTTACGGAATTTGTCGTGAATAGCTTTGGTCCTTGAGTCACAGCATAAAGCACGATAAAAATGTGATGCTTGTGAGGACAAGATTCATGGAGTGGAGCTGGATCAATAGTAATGCAGGAATAAGTGGCAAAATGTTTTTCTGTAGTGAAATTGGTGGCACCGAGTGGTATGCTTGATGCACGAATGATTTCAGTTAGACCGAAGACAAGAAACCGGCGTGACCGAGTTCATCACAGAGAAAACACTTGTCACCTCAGCTCACTAGACAAGTAAAATCTCAAAAGGATTTGCAAGGAATTAAGCTGAAAGATTTGCAATGAATTGGATCAGGAATGCGAGCAGAATAGAAAAGAAGAAAAGAAAAGAAATCTAGATGAAGTTTTTTTGAAGCAGAAACAAATATGCATGAGACAAATGCAAAAGGAAACACAAGAGAACTTCATCTAGAATTGTGCGGTGACAAAGTCACCTATGTTAGAGTATATTGACTTAGGAGTCAAGTGAGATCACTTGATCATATGTCATACTCATCGTTTAAGCTCAAAATGGGGTTACCATTTTTCGTTTAAGCATCTTGATGTATTCACATCTTGTCGAGTTGCTTTGACTCATGTCTTGGAGTAAAGCTTCTCTAAGATGGAATGACATACCTTGGGTGGTGGTGTTGATCGTGATCATGTAGTTGAACTTGTGTGGGTTGCTCAATGTTGATGTAGCTCATCAAGAGTTGGGAGCACCACTTGGAATTTGAGTTCATCTACCTACATGGGTTACTTCTTGCAAGGAAGAGCACTTGTGTATCAAAATGACAATCATGAAACTCAACATAGAATTTGTCAAAGGATATGTTTGAATGGTTTCATGCTTCCTTATCTTCAACCACCATTGTGTAGAGACTTGGTGATGTGGAGATTGCTCAAGATGTGAGTGAGTTGCAATCTCATAGACTTAGATTCATCCAAGTACCTACAAGGGTTAGATAACATGCAAGGTGCAAATATATCCAAGATATAAGATTATCATCATAAGAGAAATATCAAGGATTAGTCATAAGCTCATGTCTTGCATGTATCCAATGGAGTTCCTACTCCAAGTTTGAAGCATCAATGATGTTAAGTTCACCTCTTAACCTGCAAAACACTTTCTCATCAAGTGGTTTAGTGAATATATCCGCTAATTGCTTTTCGGTGCGAACATGCTTAAGATTAATGTCACCCTTAGCAACATGATCTCGAATGAAATGATGGCGAACTTCAATATGCTTAGTTAGAGAGTGTTGCTGCGGGATTGTGAGCAATCTTGATAGCACTTTCATTGTCACAAAGTAATGGAACATGTTTCACATATATCCCATAATATTTAAGAGTTTGGGTCATCCAAAGTAATTGAGCACAACATGAACCAATGACAATGTATTCCACTTGGCGGTGGATAAGGATCTGAGCTTTGTTTCTTGGAAGACCAAGACACAAGAGATCTGCCAAGAAATTGGCAAGTACCCTAAGTGGACTTTCTATCAACCTTGTCACGGCATAGTCCAGTCGGAGTAGCCAACAAGATCGAAAGAGGCCCTCTTAGGATACCAAATGCCAAAATTTGGTGTATGGATTAAGTATCTCACTATCCTTTTCACGGCCTTAAGATGACATTCTTTAGGAGTAGTTTGATATCGTGCACACATGCACACACTTACCATGATATCGGGACGTGAAGCACATAGATATAACAATGAACCAATCATAGGCGATAAACCTTTTGATCGACGCTTCACCATCTTTGGTCAAATCAAGATGTCCACTAGTAGGCATGGGTGTAGTCATACCTTTGCATTCTTGCATATTGAACTTCTTGAATAAGTCCTTGGTGTACTTCGTTTGAGAGACAAAGGTACCTTCCTTAGTTTGCTTGATTTGTAAACCAAGAAAGAATTTGAGTTCACTCATCATTGACATCTCAAACTTCTCCGACATTAGCTTTCCAAACTTTTCACTAAAATGAGGGTTAGTAGAACCAAATATAATATCATCAACATAGATTTGGCACACAAATAGTTCTCTGTTGACCCTTTTAGTAAAAGAGTAGAATCAATTTTCCGATTTCAAAGCCTTTTCAATAAGGAACTTGGTCAAGCATTTATACCACGCTCTGGGAGCTTGTTTAAGACCATAAAGAGCTTTGTGAAGTTTGTAAACATGATCAGGTTTCTTAGGATTAACAAAGCCTAGAGGTTGTTTGACATAAACTTCCTCCTCTATTTCACCATTTAGAAAAGCACTTTTAATGTCCATTTGGTACAAGGTGATATCATGGTGATTAGCATAGGCAAGTAAGATCTTGAATGGACTCAAGTCTAGCAGGAGCATAAGTCTCACCATAGTCCATACCTTCGACTTGTGTGTAGCCTTGGGCGGCGAGGCGTGCTTTGTTGCAAACTAATTGTCCATCTTCATATTGCTTGTTGCGAAACACCCATTTAAATACCGATGATGTTGTGGTTGTTGTCGGGCTTCTCAACCAATGTCAAACTTGATTTCTCTCAAAGTTGTGTAGCTCTTCGTGCATGGCGTTTATCAATCTGGATCTTCAGCGCTTCTTCAACCTTCATAGGTTCAATGCTAGAGATGAATGAATAGTGTTCACAAAAGTTAGCTAAGCGAGTTTTAGGCGAGTGATTCTCCGGTTTGGATATCATTGTAGATTTGCTCGACGGGATGGTCTTTAGCAATTCTTGCTCGAACTTCGTGAAAGCTTTTGCTTGGATCTTGGTTGAACATCTCCTTCATCTTGTTCTTCTTCTTGGCCTTCTTCATTTTTGGCGTTGTCGTTCTCTTGTCGTGGCGGAGAAGGAGGTTGTTGGCGTTAGATCTTGGTGCACTTCCTTGTTTTCTTCATCTTGGTGTGTCCCACTTGTGGATGCTTCCATATCAACTCTTGGTTCACCTTGTCGTTAGGTAGAAGCTTCCACTTGGACAGACAGTACTCTCCTTCATCTCCGTTGGACGAATCTTGCCAATAGACAAGTCTTGAATTATACGTAAGTGCATCTAGTGCCACCCCTAGTTGGTTTTGGAGTATTGACGACAAATGTGGTTGAGGACTAATGCGTTTAAGAGAATTGCGAGGATACTTGGGTAGTGTCCCCATTGATTCGGTTTACCTACGGAGATGACCCTAAAATGTATGAAGACATTGGCGACAATGGTGGTATGTGAAATATTCATATTGAAGTCTATGACATGAGAAGACATTGAGTGAAGACTATGGGCCTTGAAAGGCGTGTGTCGTTTCGTTGTTTCCTTTTCTTCTTTGTTGAGTCATAGGAACCACCGTCTTTGTTAAGTGGGGTCCAAGTGATCAAAGTCGGAATGGTAGTGATGCTCAACCCAAATCCTATGTCTTGACGAAGACAATGAGAACAAAACTTATCGAGCTGGATGAGTCAGCTTTGCTTATAGCCCAAGTAAAGTTGCCGTGTGTTTGAAATCGACCGTTGGAACACGTGTTAGTTCCTTAGTGACCAGGGTCATTTCGGACATAACAGGTCGGGTTGCCTAGTGACTATAAATAGCCCACCCCTACACCATAAATTGGTGGCTGCTCGGAGTTAGTGCACGGCTTTTGTCGTTTGAGCAACCCACCTCGAAGCCTTTGAGAGAGAAATCCTTGCGAGGACAAAGCCCAAACACCCGAGCCAAAAGTGTTAGGCATCACTTAATTCTTTACATCTGCGTGACCTGAAGACTTATTACACTTGAGGGTTGTGAATCCTCCGGCCGGTTAGGCGTCGCGTTCTGAGCATCCAAGAGTCATTGTGGATTGCGGTGAGCATGATCTGTGAAAGTTGAAGTCTACCTTGAAGACTTACGAGTGATTAGGCGAGGCTGTGTGTCCTTAGCTCAAGGGAATAAGGTGAAGGCAGCGGTCTTGAGTTGAATCTCAGCCTCCCTAACCAGATGTCACAGTTGTCACGACAAGCTGGGCTGAGTCAACAAATCTGTGTCTTCAACAAGTGGCTGGTTCTATCTTCTCCCTCTCCTTACTTAGAGTTTGTCTTCGTGAAGTCATTGCCTATTTGTCATACATGTCTAACTTCATTGCTTGACTACTTTTGTTGATTGGCTTCTCACTATCTTCCATCTTGATCCTTACTACCCAGCTGCTATTAGTCTTGTACTTCACGTTATTGCATACTTGACTATGGTTTGCTTGTTGTAGTTTATCTTCCGCTGCATATCAATTAGGTTATTTCTATTGTTTGTCTTTGAAACATCCATGTTTTGAAGACTTTCCTAAAATCGCCTATTCACCCCCCCTGAGTCGATAACTAGCACTTTCAATTGGTATCGAGCAAGGTACTCCTTGTTACGTGTGATTTGGTTTAACCACAGGTTTTAGCTATATCATTGCGGGGATAATCAAAGTCTCGCTGCTTGCCCGTGTTCGATGGGCCGACTATCCCTCTTGGAAGAATAAGATGTGCATGCATCTTGAAGCCATTGATGTCGACCTACGGTATGTCGTCAAAGCGGCGTTCCCAAAACTGGTGAAGGTGTCACCCTGCGATGTCAAGAAGTTCATTCAAGCTGGACTCTCTGCAAAGAACATCATCTGTGGTCATCTAACCAAAGGACGGTATGGCCGTGTGAGTGCTCTAGAAGCGTCGAAGCTAGTGCAGGACTGGCTATCCAAGGTCAGCGAAGCGTCTCAACCGAGAGAGATCAAAGGATCGGTGTTCTTCGCAACCTCTTCAACCGCTTCAGAGAAAGCGACAATGAAAATGTCCAGCTCACGTTTGATCGCCTCATGACATCACAAATGAGCTTCATGCTCTCGGCGCCTTGAGATCACCAAGCATGAAATCGTCAAGACACTCTTGAGATCCTTGACAACTCTTTTGACACCCTTGCCCTCATGATACAAAGCATACGACTTCAAGACACTCGATTAAATCGATATACTTGAGAGGCTCAACACACATGAGTTCGGCTTTACGAGAAAAGAGATATCTATGGTCCCAACTATGGCGAACTTCGCGCTTTGAAGGCAAAAGTTGTTTCCTCATCGAAGAAGAATCATTGCGGTTACGATGATCACGAAGACATTGGAAAGAACTTGCTATGCTTGTGAAGAAGTTCGAAGTTCACTAGGAAGAAAGGCTTCAAAAAGTCTTCACGATCCAGCTCAAGAAATGATGAAGCTTCCACTCATGACTACAAGAAGAGAACATGTCACAAGTGCAAGAAAAGCTGGACACTATATCTACGAGTGTCCACGGTGGGACAATGAGAAGAAGAAGAGCAAGGAATATGATTACGATGACAAGAAGAAGAAGAAATCTTCAAAGTCTTCTTCCAAGTCCTCATCAAAGTCTTCATCTCATCGGAAGAGCTCATCGGCAAGGCTCGTGCTTTTGTTGGAAAGGAAATGGATTGGAGGAGAATGCATACGAGGAGGCGGAGGTGGAGTGCGAAGTGGAATCGACCTGGCGTTGCAAGTCGGCTTTAGCCACGACCTATGTTGCCAATTCCATCTTCAACACTTGAAGACAATGACTTCCACCAGTGATGAAGGCGATGACAAGGGCGACCCTACTCCGCCCTCTTGCTTCATGGCACGTGGTGCCAAGGTAAAATCACGTGATGCTTACTTTCAAGCGTCAAGTGAAGATGACTCGATTGTGAATCAAACCCAGCTACAAAACACTTGCTAAAATTGCAACCGAACAACAAGAGCTATGGAACATACTCAAAAACTGTTGAACAAAAGCGATGACCTGTTGGGCCAGCGGAAATGACACGTTCACAGTCCTTAGTTGAAGACATTAAAATCTTCATGCTAAGTACCAAGAACTTGAAAGTCATCATGAAGCGCTCTCAACTACTCATGAAAAGCTCTCCTATGATTATCTTCAAAGGAAGCAAGAGCTTGAGAAATTGAGGCGGCTCATGAAGATCTTCAAAAGAGAATGAGTCACCGCACTCAGCAGATCAGTTCCGCTCGGGATGGATTTGAACCACCATGTCTAAAATGTCTTGGCGTGATATCGCTACCTCTGTTGTTGAATGTTCAAGCTGCTGCTCTGTTGCATTGTCTTCAACTACTAATGTGGTAACTAACCCCTCTGCGGAGGATACCACTTGCTATTGCTGATGAAAATGCTAGGTTGAAGACATTGCTTGAAGCGAGGGATGTATAAAAGTGCGAAAGGACATCGGACACTGCGATGTCCTCAAAAAGCAGATTCGAACGAAACCCTAGGAAAGAGGGTGTTGGGTTCGAGAGGAAAATGAATGTTGATGGTTCCTCTTTGGAAGCTTTGGCGGTATCCCAAAACCACATGGGTTCTTTGCAAAGGGACCTTGATGGATCCATCCACCTTATCTGGCTTTACTGTGCTAACCCTATTATCATTGATGAATCCTTTGATGCAAACTATAAGTTGTTCAAGAATCAGAATGGTGAAGTGTTTGCGGTATATTAGTACTAAGCTGCAGGAATGGACCACCTATGAAGAAGATCTGGGTTCCCAAAAGCTGTCTTGAGAATCTTCCGATGAATGTCATCATGATACCACCTAGGATGAAGACAAACCCAGGACCTAAGGCGTCATATGGTCCAAAGGCTTCATACAGACGGAGGACTCACAGAGTCACCCTAACGCCAATGTTTTGCGGGAAACCGTACTCAAATTTATGAATATGGCGTGTGTCTTCAAACCGCTATGTTCATAGAACTAAGAACTTTACCTTATTCATATGAGTATCATTCATCTCCTGCAAGGCTATATGCTAGGGCTCCAAAGCCGAAGTTCTCAAATGCTGCACTTAGACTCATTGCCTCTAAGCCACCCCTGAAGATGTGGGTGGTTAAGAAGAATTAACTCTCTTTTGCGAGGAAAGGGTCTCGGCCGAAAATCAAAGGCGTCGATGCTATTCTTTGGGGACCTAAAACATCTTGTAGGGCACAAGATCAAATGCCCAAATGGTCTCACTATGTATTTTGTTCTGAATCATTTGCCATTTATCATATCTGTCTTAATCTTGATCTGAGCTTCAATAATCCTCTTGTCAGTCAAATGTTTATGCTTCACAATACTCTTGGTGAAGCCTATCCCCTAAGCATCTTGTAGGGTATGACACATCATGCTTGAGAATGGATTATGGACAGCGGATGCACTAATCATATATTTGGTGATCGAAGTCTTCTCATGGACTCAACCTTACGTCCATCGGACAAAGTCACATCACATTTCTAACCTTTGGTAAAAGCAAGGTATTGGGTCTAGGTAGAGTTGCAATCTCAAAGGATCAACACATGGATAAAGTGATGCTTGTTGAATCCCTTGGTTTCAACTTGATGCTGTCTCAATGCTTTATGACTTGAACATGATTGTGATATTGGAAAATATCGTTGCCTTGTACTAATGGAATCGACAAGTCTCTAGTCTTTGAAGGGTATAGGAAAGATGATCTATACATGGTAGATTTCTCGGCAGGTCCACGACTTGCCGTATGTCTTCTTGCAAAAGCTTGAATCTTGGCTCGGCATCGGAGGCTGGGGCATCTTGGCATGAGGAACTTACACACACTCGCCAAGAAGAAGCATGTCATAGGCATCGAAGGTGTCAAGTTCAAGAAGGATCATTTGTGTGGTGCTGCGAAGCTGGAAAGATGACTAGGGCAAAGCACCCTCGAAGACAATCATGGCGACATCTCAACCCTTGAGCTGTTACACATGGATTTGTTTGGCCCTACTCACTACTCTACCCTCACAACAACTGCTTGTCTCTGTAAAGCCGTCATTGTTGATGACTACTCAAGATACACATGGGTGCACATAATTCTCTACAAGGCTGAAGTGCAAGATGTCTTGGGCAACCCAATCGAGCAATGAACAATTATGGCGTCAAGATCAAGCATACGAAGTGACAAGCGACCTTTGAATTCAAGAACACGGACTTGATCTTTATCTGGATACCATGGGAATCACTCATGAGTTCTCTGCTCCATACACACCTCGGCAAAATGGCATCGTGGGCGCAAAGCAGAACCCTCATTGAGATGGCTCGAATAATGCTCGGCAGTACAAGACACCAAGAAAGTTACGGCTGAAGCTATTGATACAACATGTCACGTCATCAACCGTGTTTACATCCATAAGCTTACGAACAAAACATCCTATGAGCTCCTTCTTGGCAAGAAGCCAAATGTCGACTACTTGAGTATTTGGGGCTAAGTCTTTGGATCAAGGATCCCCATCACAAGTCAAAATTTGAACCCAAAGCTCACGAAGGCTTCATGCTCGATTCTGGAAAGGACTCGCACTCCTCTGAGTCTTCAACCTCTATCACTACAAAATCGTCGAAACTATGGGCGTGCGATTTGATGAAACCAATAGTTCACAAAGAGATCTCTGCCAAGTACACTAGGCGAAGCTCCGCCCGGCGAATCTATCAAGCTGATGGGAGGCTGGTGAAATCATGCCCTCTGAAGCACATCACGAAGAGGAACTTATCATTTTGCACCTAACCAACGAGAAGACAATGCTCGACTGAAGACAATCCTCCCAATGATGACAATGATCGGCATGAGCAAAGTCTTCGTCGATTCATCCTCGAGTTGCAAATGAAGTACAGATTGAGAAGATAATCGATAGCATCAATGCACTGGTCCGCTTACTCGCTCAAGAGCAACACAGCTAGCAAATTTTGTGGGCACTTTTCTTTTGTGTCAATATTAGAACCCAAGAAAGTTCTTTGAAGCCTTTATGGAACGAATGGATACAAGCTATGCAAGAAGAACTTCAGCAGTTCAAGCTGAACAATGTTTGGGAACTTGTCAAGCGTCACGACCTCATAAGCATAACATTATTGGCACCAAATGGATATATCGAAACAAGCAAGATGAGCATGGTCAAGTCGTTAGAAACAAAGCCGTCTTGTGGCTCAAGGATATACTCAAGTTGAAGGAATTGACTTGATGAAACATTTGCTCACAGTAGCTAGGCTTGAAGCTATTAGCATACTACTAGCCTATGCTAACCACCACAACATCTTGCTATATCAAATGGATGTGAAGAGTGCATTTCTCAACGACAAGATTGAAGAAGAAGTATATGTCGCTCAACCACGGCTTTGAAGATCCAAAACATCGATATGGTGTACAAGCTAAATAAAGCATTGTATGGCCTCAAACAAGCTCCTCGCGCTTTGGTATAATCGATCAAAGACTTCACGAAGAGCAAAGGCTTCAAACACTGGATCTCTTGATCCCACACTCTTCACGAAGACATATGATGGTGAACTGTTTGTATGCCAAATATATGTGGATGACATTATCTTGGTTGCACCAACGAAGTATAGTGATGAATTTGGATACATGATGCAAGAACAATATCGGATGTCCATGATGGGAGAGCTCAAGTTCTTCCTTGGTCTTCAAATTCTTGACAAAGGAATGGCATCTTTATATCTCAAGAAAAATACCTCCAAGATTATGCGAAGAAGTTTGGAATGCAAGATTGCAAAGGATACATAGCGCCAATGCCGACCAAACACCATCGGGTCCCGGCGACAATGGTAAAGTTCGATCAAAAGGTATACGCTCCATGATTGGTTCCTTACTTTACCTATGTGCATCTAGGCGGATATTATGCTTAGTGTTTGCATGTGTGCTCGATTCAAGTGGCACCAAAGGAATCGCATCCTTATTGTGAAGCGAATTCTTGATATTTGGCTCACACCCCAACACTCGGATTATGGTATCCAAGGGCTCAAAATTTGATTTGGTTGGATTTTGGGATGTTGATTATCTGGTGACAAGGTGGATCATAAGTCTACATCAGGCACATGTCACTTTACGGGGCGATCACTTGTCATTGGTCTTCAAAGAAGCGAGCGTGTATCACTCTCAACTCTGAATCTAAATACATTCTTCTTTGGATCTTGCTGTGCTCAACTTCTATGGATGAAGCAAACTCTCAAGGACTATGGCATCAATCTGAAACAAGTACCTCTCTTTTGCGACAACGAAAGCGCCATCAAGATTGCCAACAATCCGATCCAGCACTTTCGAAGACAAAGCACATTGAAATTCGTCATCATTTTCTCAAGGATCATGTCATGAAGAAAGATATTGACATCATTCCGTCAACCTTTGAAGAGCAATTGGCGAGATATCTTCACAAAGCCCTTGGATGAGAAAAGGTTTTGCAAATTACGGTGTGAGCTAAATATCTTGGAATCCTCAAATGTCACTGTGATCAAGCACATCCTAACACTTATGCATGTTGATGACTTAGATGTGCAACACACGAAGTAAAGTATATCTTCAATCAATGAAGACTTACATTACGAATGTGAATACATTAACGTGGAATTTGACTTGGGCGCCACGATAATTGTGCGCCGTGTTTGGGTCTAATACTTCCTATCACGGTGAGTAGCATACCACCAAATTTCTCTGTTAGAAGTGTTTCACTCATGGCGTTATTTCGCAATATCTTAGCATTTGATTTGTCTTCAACTTCAACCTATCTTCATGATTTTCTTCACTATGTTGATTTGGTTGCTTTACGATATATATATATATATATATATATATATATATATATATATATATATATATATATATATATATATATATATATATATATTATTATCCTCTATAGCATTCACTTATAGCTATGTCTTCCTAGTTGAATCTTTTGAACTAAGTGAATGTGATGGGACCCAATCTCTCTATGCTTTCTATCTCAAACTCTATCTGTCCAAATCATATGCATTCTATTGAAGCGTCGAATGTCTTCTCTGCATCCTTGTCGTGAGAAGACACAGAGACAAACTTTAAATCTGTTTTAAATGATTCATCCTTATTGTTGAAATCCGGAGATGCGGAGCGACCATCCAACAAACTGGCGGGCGTGGGAACATGGGACAACTCGAGTATGTTGCATGCTTGCCACGTGCCCCTCGAGATGTGAACTGCCGGGGGCACCTGCGTAATGCACTATGCCGCACACCTCCTTATAAATACATGTCCCTGCGGTAAATAAAACCTTCTTCCACCTCTCCACCTCGTCAAAACCCTAAGCGCCACGCTAGCTCTCGGCAACGGCCGTGCAAGCGCTTAGCTGCGCGACTTCTCGGCGCCGTCCTCACGCCCGACTTGAACATCGTCCTCTCCGCCCGCCGCCGTGGGTGTCCTCCGTCGCCAAGTTAGGGCACGGTGGATTGAGCTGCTCGTTCTCCTTTTCTTCCCGTCTAGCAGTTCTTGGTGGTAAATATAACTCTATTTTACCATCTTTTGATCCTCAAAGATTCATCCTTCTTACCAAAATTGGTTTACGCCTATACAATGTTAGATCTATTACATGCATCTCATACTGCCTAGTATATTCACTTAAGCTTCACAACTAGTTAGATTCCTCACTTGTACTTATTCACGGATTAGTACAAATCTGGAACCAACTCTCGGTATAAGTGAATGTCTTAGCATCATGAGATCAATGTCTTCAAACTGATTTATCTTCAAAATCTTACGAGAATGCATATGACCTCTTCCCTTCCCTCGCATCTCTAATCTTTGTCACGGTACATGTCCGTGGGAGAATCCCTTGGTTCTCATAGTGCGCATTAGTTTGCGAAATTCTTCTGACATCAACAACTCTCCGAAGCAGTTCTGTTTGTCCGCAAGCGCAAGCCTTTGAAGCCTTTGAGCGTGTTGAAGCCATTCAGTTTGAAATTCATGGCTGCGGATAAATCGATTAGGAAGGGTGGCGAGATAGCGTCGTGGGGAACCTCAAAAGATCTGCTGATGACCTCGCGAGCTTTACAAGGCAGATCGAAGAAATTACAATCGGCGCAAAGGCGAATCCAATGGATTAAATCGATATTAGGCTGAACAATGAATTCAAGTACAAGTTCGTGACCGAGGAATCGCCGAGAAGAATGCTATCAAAAGCCCTTGGGGTGATATTCTCTTCGAGGCCTTCCACCCAAAACAGGGCTGAAGCTATTGCACAGGGTTTCTATCCTTGTATGGTCTGTGGACCTCAGCCTGAGAATGCCGACCCAACATCATTGCTCTGGTGTCGTGACGATAATCTCTTCAAGCGCAACTTCCAGCACGCAAAGGCTTTGGCCAAGGAAAATAAGAAGTCATTGGGATTAGACTTCAACCCTGGTCCCTCTGCTCCTCGTCTTGTGGCTCACGTGATCTTTGAACCCAATGTCATCGGTCCCTTCTACAACCTTGATGGCCTCATCACTCACATTGCGGTCCAAGGTGCACAAGTGGATCACTCGATGGCGATCTGACTCTGATGAAGCCCGGCTCTTGCTCTGCTCCTGCTCCAAAGCGAAGCAAAAAGAAAGTCAAGGCTTCAAAGTCAGCTGCTCCTCCAAAATCTTCACGTGTGAAGCCATTAGCTCTGCACCTCCACGAAGCGATTGTGCGATCGAAGATCAATCCGTATCTCCAAGAAGGCGGAGAAGAAAAAGAAAATTGTCAAGTATCTTGATCGACCGCGACTCCTGCTGCCATTCTGCGTGAAGAGCACATTGATCTGTCAGTGATGAAGATCTTGCAGATGATGCACTTGAGCAACTAATCAAGAGCAAGGAAGAAGCGAAATTTTCAACAATTTGCCTCTCTTTGATGTGGCAATCATCCATCACTTCATTGATGAGTGGTTTGACACCCCAAACATCAACTTTGAAGATCTGCAACTTCCTATTTTGGCCTCGGCGTCTCCTTGATGGAGCCATTGCTACGAGCTAGCTCTTGCTCGGCGCATCGTTGAGCGAAGAACAAAATCGACTATGAAAAAGCTCGGTTCAAGAAGCATATGGCTGCACTCAGCGTGCAAGATGTCAAAAACTTCAAGGTCATGCTGCGACCTCAAAGCGTTTCTCAAGAAGCGTGAAGAAGCGAAGGCTCGTGGCGCATGGAAGTCGGGTGACAAGCGTGTACTAGCCTACAATGAAATTTGAAGCGCAAGGCTCTTGGCCGTCTGGCATTGACCGGAATGGCTGCAAAGAAAAAAGCCTTCAATGACCAAGCTGCACCTTCAAGGCGGGAAGAACCCGCATAGTCTTCCCAAGCAGCATGGTGGCTCGAAGCCAAAGGTCAGGTCAACAGCACGAGCGAGAAGAAGGCGAGGGCTCTTGAGGTGAAGCGGAAAAAGGAAAAATCCTGAAGCCTCGATGGTGCTCCCTCAAGAAGAAACTCAAAAGCAAGAAGAATCGGGCTGCTCCCACAGGCCCTTGGTAGTTGAACCTATTTGGTGATTAGCATACGCATCTGAAATCCAAACGACGGATGATAGTTCATGAGTGCCTTCCACGAGGCTCATGAAGTGAAGACATTCAGCGATTGATCCATCACTGCTGAAGACATGGTCACCATGACAATGTTGAAGATGATGAAGTTCTTCCTCGGATCAGACCAAACCCGGTATCATCGCCTATTCTCACGAGCAGCGAACTTATCGGCATTGGTGAGTCCTCGGCGCCAATGCGCGGGGATGCATCATGGGCTGATCACCCCAGCAACAAGACTCCCAAGTACTCCCAACAACAACAACAACAACAACAACAACAACAACAACAACAACAACAACAACAACAACAACAACAACAGAGGAAGACTTTGAGGCCAGTAACCCCATCTCCAAAGGCGTCGCTTGACATTACATGAGCCGCCAAAGGACAAAGGCCTCAAGTCCCTCTCTCGGCGTCCGAAGGAGAAGTGCACCACCAACCTGTTGCGCGTTAAGTGTTTTGAAGCCACTCCTCTTGTGAATGTCTCCGTAATGCGAAGCCAAAGCTCTGAAGACAATCCGGCTACATCGACCGATGGCACCAAGAAGAAGAAAAACGTGTCCCTACTCCCCTGTTATTGAAGAAGTTATTCCGATATCAGCGTGCGATGCCCGACCCTCCGGCTCCTCAAGTGGAGGTTGAAAACATTGAGGCTGCCACCTCCAACACCAATGAAGCCATTGACACGGTCATGGCTGAAGCAAATGTGAACTGCACCAAATGTGCTGAAGCCAATGAGGCAAGCTGCTCTGAAGCATCTGCTAAGCAGCCTGAAGCCTCAGTTGTTGCCACTGCTCCAGTTCCGCCACCAAGGCCCTACACAATTGAGCAAGCATACAACTATGGTCAGCTAATCACAGTAAGATGGCCTGTTCTAGTCCCTTCGCCTCATGCCTCTGGTCCTCAGTTCGACTATCATATTGCGCATAGGCCTCAGGTCCAGAAGCCAAAGCCAAGGCGCCAAGGTTCCCGAGCCGCCACCTCTGAGGTCTTTCAATGCAAATGGCTTCAAAGCCCACAACACTTTCTTTGTGAGCAAGAACCCTACACAAGGCCAAGGATATCATCGACCGTTTACGGAGCTATCGGCAATGAAGCTATTACTCCTGCGTTACTGTATGATCAAGGCGCATTTTCCCTCATATCGCCTCAACACTGAAAGCCATTCTGGATTGCCACCTTAGAAGAAGCACTTGATTGCTTTCGTGATGCAGGTCTGCTTCGGCCGTGTGAGACAAAGAACAACTGGTATGAAGAACTTTTGCTTCAATTCTATGCTACCCTCCACATCATGGCTACTCTGAGAATCACGAAGACATGGGTTCTCGAGTGGATGACGAAATGTTAGTCATGAAGCTAAAGCTCTTGGCGTCATTGAGCTCACAGGCCTACCCACTCCGGAGAGCTGTTTGAACCTGGTTGTCAACTCCACGCGATGCCTTTGGAGAGCATCTTCCATAAGCGAGCCCAACATGAGTCGGATGTTGAGCATGATGAAGCCTCGCCACATGGGCTGAATACCCTCGGGAATTCTTTGTTGATGACCTTGAGTATCGCCTCGTACAATATATCACACCATCGGTGAACTCCATGGCCTATCAAAGGGCATTCATCATCTGCAAAACTTGAAGGAGCCATGAAGACATTGGTCTTTTACATCCTCAATGGCATCGACTTCAATCATAAGATTTCTTCATCCGGCAATTGGCTGCGTCTGGATTTGATCTTTTGGTCTGAAATTTTATGCTCCATGGGTTATCGCCTCATCAAGATGCACTCTGCTATCAACTATCAGCCCTCTGCTGCAATCATCGATCTTTCTACGAGAGGTTGATATGTCGATTGAAGCCATATACCTGAGCACCAAGAAGCCTCTTTGTCTTCAAAATGCGGATCACCATAGCTTCACTCAACCCATGGAAGGCGTCCAGCGGTAACTCGTGTCTATCCTCGGCTGGGAACACCGTACGCCTCACCGTCTTGTGAGGCCCTGAAGCTCTTGAGAGCACAATTGGCCAAAGACCGAGGAAGCGCTCTCGCATCCTCAATGATCGAGAACTTCTTGTGCACTACATTAGAAACAAGATAAGCATCACTTACGGCTCAGCGACAAATGCAAAGCCTCTTGGTGGATGTCAATCGCATTGAAACCTTGCCACCAAGAATGCTTTTGTCACTCCACGAGACACATCGGCGATCATGGAAGAGTTTGACCCTGCTTTCGGTCTTTGAAGCGAGATCTTCAAGGCGATGGCTTCTTTGAGCGCTTCAAGTTTGACTCCACTCCTCCACGGAATGTAGTCCTCTGACGAACTCCATCACTTGAGGACTCGACTATTCTTCCTCATGACAGCTGTCAATGCGGAGTGATCAATGATGCGATGATGCTACTTCACGCCCCTACTTACATTACGCATCGACCTTTGCACCAAGTTCATCTGCGCCCAACAACAACGACAACCTGCTGCATCATCTACTTACGAAGAGGGCGAGTAGGCGCTCTATGTCTTCAAACCTTTTGGTCCTTCTTGACAAAGGGGAGAAGCATATGAGTTTGATAGTCTTCAAGCGGGTTCATAAGGCGGTTGCATAATATTTTGCCTAGTGTTTACAACTCTAGCTTTTGATACATTTGGTTCTTTGAGTTGTAACACTTAAACTTCGATGATAAATCGCTACTTATTTGCTTTCTTGTAGTGCGATGATAAATTCGCATGTGCGATGATAACTGCCGCACTTAGATCATTCTGGAGCGTCCATTTTCATTATGCATGTCATTCTCTTAGTTATATCATTTCATGCATGATGAATTATCTTCATAAGTTGAAGAGGATCTCCACAAGTACAACCTGGCATGTGCATTTGCATTCCAAAAGCAAACTACTTATATGCACATCTTGAGGAGCCTTTGCCACTTATGAAGACAATTCCTATCCTTTACAAATTTCACATACTTTATCCCGTTGAAAACTTCAACAGTTTGTCATCAATCACCAAAAGGGGAGATTGTAAGTGCATCTAGTGCCACCCCTAGTTGGTTTTGGAGTATTGACGACAAATGTGGTTGAGGACTAATCGTTTGTGAGAATTGCGGGATACTTGCGAGTAGTGTCCCCATTGATTCGGTTTACCTACGGAGATGACCCTAAAAATGTATGAAGACATTGGCGACAATGGTGGTATGTGAAGATATTCATATTGAAGTCTATGACATGAGAAGACATTGAGTGGAGACTATGGGCTTAAAAGGCGTGTCGTTTCGTTGTTTCCTTTTCTTCTTTGTTGAGTCATAGGAACCACCGTCTTTGTTAAGTGGGGTCCAAGTGATCAAAGTCGAGAATGGTGAAGTGATGCTCAACCCAAATCCTATGTCTTGACGAAGACAATGAAACAAAACTTATCGAGTGGATGAGTCGACTTTGCTTATGGCCAAGTAAAGTTATCGTGTGTGTTTGAAATCGACCGTTGGAACACGTGTCGGTTCCTTAGTGACCAGGGTCATTTCGGACATAACAGGTCGGGTTGCCTAGTGACTATAAATAGCCACCCCTACACCATAAATTGGTGGCTGCTCGGAGTTAGTGCACGGCTTTTGTCGTTTGAGAGCAACCCACCTCGAAGCCTTTTGAGAGAAATCCTTGCGAGACAAAGCCCAAACACCCGAGCCAAAAGTGTTAGGCATCACTAAAGTCTTTACTGTCTCGTGACTGAAGACTTATTACACTTGAGGCTGTGAATCCTCCGGTGGTTAGGCGTCGCGTTACGAGCATCCAAGAGTCATTGTGGATTGCGGTGAGCCTTGATCTGTGAAGGTTCGGAAGTCTACCTTGAAGACTTACGAGTGATTAGGCGAGGACTGTGTGTCCTTAGCTCAAGGGAATAAGGTGAAAGGCGGTCTTGAGTTGAATCTCAGCCTCCCTAACGGATGTCTGAGTTGTCCACGACAAGCTGGGCCAGTCCAACAAATCTTGTGTCTTCAACAAGTGGTGGTTCTATCTTCTCCCTCTCCTTACTTAGAGTTTGTCTTATTGAAGTCATTGCCTATTTGTCATACATATCGACTTCATTGCTTGACTACTTTTGTTGATTGGCTTCTCACTATCTTCCATCTTGATCCTTACTACCCAGCTGCTATTAGTCTTGTACTTTCACGTTATTGCATACTTGACTATGGTTTGCTTGTTGTAGTTTATCTTCGCTGCATATCAATTAGGTTATTTCTATTCTTTGTCTTTGAAACATCCATGTTTTGAAGACTTCCCTATCATCGCCTATTCACCCCCTCTAGTCGATAACTAGCACTTTCGACACGAGGGTCTTTGTCTCCTACATCAATCGGCAATTGCTCTACTTGCGAGCCGTTAGATTCATCAAACTTCACATCTACCGTTTCTTCAACCTTTCGGGTGAAATTATTTGTGAACACGGTATGTGTGAAGTTTGAAACCATAACAAATGAAACCTTCATGAGACTTAGGAGCAAATTTAGAGCAGCGATGCTTATCAAGAATGTAGCACTTTGGGCGAATACTCAAAAGTATCCAACTTGGGGTTTATTCTTGGTGAGAAGCTTCGTATGCCGTCTTGCCGAGTAGCTTGTGAAGATACAAGCGATTTGTTGCATGACAAGCTATCTCAACCGCTTCCGCCCAAAAGTGCTTGGCGTCTGTACTCATCAAGCATCGTTCTCGCCATTTCGATGAGCTTCGGTTCTTCCTCTCAACAACTCCATTTTGTTGAGGTGTGTCATCTGTGAGAGAACTTCGTGTGAAATCCCTTCTTCGTCAAGAAAGGTGTCCACATTTGCGTTCTTGAACTCCGTTCCGTTATCGCTGCGAACCTTCTTGATCTTCACTTCAAATTGATTTTGGGCCTTCCTAGCTAAGTTTTTGAAGATCTTTTGGACCTGCGATTTGTCATCAGAAAGAACACCCATGTAAATCTTGAAAAATCATCAACTAGACCAAAACAATTTCCACAAGAGACTTTTATAAGCGTTGGGACCAAAGAGATCCATATGAAGAAGCTCGGTGGCCTCCTTATGGTCATGATGTTCTTCACGGGATGCCTTCCTCCAACCTGTTTACACGACAAGCGCTTGCAAAGTCTATCCTTATCAAATATGACATCGTTAACTCCAAGGATCGATTTCCTTTAATAAGCTTGTCAAGGTTTAGCATGCCAACATGACCTAGTCTTCTATGCCACAACCAGCCTTTAGAAGATTTAGCAATAAAGCAAGTTCTAGGTTGAGCCTTTTAGTGAAATCAACAATGTATAGATCACCTCTACATACACGGTAAAGACCATTTTATGATTATCTCTATGAAACACTTGGCAATCTACTTGATAAATAGGACATTGAAACGAAATCAGCAAGTCTGAATCTTTGAAAGTAAGTTGTAGCCAAGAGATTCAACGAAGCATGACATTTTGTATGGAGCTATCGTGTGAGATGGCCACCTTACGAGGCCAACCACCTTACCCTTTGAGTTGTCACGAAAGTGACATACTTTCGAGGACCATCTGAGAGAGTCTGGACTAGGGGTGTCCAGGATAGCGAACTATCATCTTTGGCGGACTCCAAGACTATGAAGATACAAGATTGAAGACTTAGTCCGTGTCGGATGGGACTTTCCTTGGCGTGGAAGGCAAGCTTGGCGTCTGGATATGTAGATCTCCTACCATTGTAACCGACTCTGTGTAACCCTAACCTATCCGGTGTCTATATAAACCGGAGGTTTTAATCCGTGGGACGAACAACAATCATACCATAGGCTAGCTTCTAGGGTTTAGCCTCCTTGATCTCGTGGTAGATCTACTCTTGTACTACCCATATCATCAATATTAATCAAGAAGGGTAAGGTATTACCTCCATAGAGGGCCCGAACCTAGGTAAAACATCGTGTCCCTTGTCTCCTGTTACCATCGGCCTAGGCATTGATTCGGGACCCCCTACCGAGATCCGCGGTTTGACACCGACATTGGTGCTTTCATTGAGAGTTCCTGCGTATGCGTCACCGATAGGCCGATGGCTCCTTGATCATCAACAGCAGCAGCGGTCGAGGTGAGACTTTTCTCCGGACAGATCTTCGTGTTGGCGGCTTTGCTGCGGGCAATTCACTTGGCCATCACGGGCGGATCGAAAGCTTCGCCCTGGCCATCAGGTCGATTTGGAGATTTAAACTACGGCCGACATCGCGGGGACTTGATCTTGACCGGATTGAGCGCAATAGCGTGCCGCACTATCTCGATGGGCATGATCTAACTACGCGCCGAGCGGTGTCACGGAGGCGCACTAGTGTCGCTCGAACATTGATTGAGCCGATCTCGCCGATCGAGGATGGTTGGTTGGACACCACCTCGGGGCTGAAATCTCTGGCGATTGGGCGAACACAATCCTGTCGCTGCGAACCCGCGACTCCAAGGTGCGGACTCCTCTCCGGACTCTGAACCCTCCGCCCCACCTTGTCGAATCCGATTGGGCGCCGGTCATGGAGTTCACTGCGCGGACATCTTTCGGCACTTTCGCCCTTTGGCGACATCTTGAAATCACTAAAGTCTCTCTCTTTATCGGGAGAGCCACAGGGCGGACTACGGTCGGGAAGGTTGGGATGCAGACGGCGAAGAAATCCGCGCCCACCACCACCCGCCGTAGCCAGCAGCCGAAAGCTTACGGCGTGCTCAATTTCGACTCGAAGGCATCGGCGGTATGGGCGGCGATGTAGGAGACAACCATGAACCAGCACCTATAGGATCTTTGGACAACCACCTCATCCATGATGTATACATGGTGGATACACCTAAAGGAAGTGACGAGGAACAGCGGGATGCTCTGAAGAATAAATCCCTCGGCGATCAAGCGGCAGCGTCGCGCGCACAAGTCCGCCTCTACAAAGACCCAGCCATAGAGCAGGCGAACGGTGGAGCTGACGAACATGCTATCGAGCAACCGTCCGAACAGGACAACTTGGATAAACAACCCGTCCCGGTGAAGACAACGATCGAGGACTTCACGCGGACAAATTGTTGGGCAGAATAACCTCCACAAAAGGCTGCGTCGCATGCTGCGCGTAGCCTGAAAAAAGAGCGGAAGCTCAAAACAGCGGAAGATGCACTCGAGAATCGGATGGAGCAAAGTATTCAACACCTTGAACAAATCTGGCGGCGATCGCCCGAACAAACTGCAAAGAAAACTACTGCGAATTTGATGAGGAGGCCTTGACCCCACAATCAAAAAGTAAGAAACCACCAGTCGGATGGGCGACCCACGGCAAAAAAAGGCGGCAAATGGCGCGCACACAAGCGATCTGCGATCCGCATAAGATTCACATCAAAGGATGGCGATTAGGTCCATCTATGGGCGAAAGCAAGCTCTTCAAAGCAATGCAAAGCGCCAAATATCCGAACATCACGGCACACCCAAATACAGGCGCTGCATCCCTATGTTTCACCAATGAGGTCTTTGGAACACAATTTCGATGGGATTCAAACCCGTAAACATAGAGGCATCTGACGGAACAATAGACCACAGAGTGCGGATTGAGGATTACATCCTCCACATACACATGGCTAGAGGAGATGATCTCACGCTATAAAATACTTACCCTCAAACTCAAAGGGCCAGCTCGGCATTGGCTTAAAGCCTTCGAAAATACCATTGGAAGCTGGGAAGAGCTCGAGGATGCGTTTGGGCAAATTTTCGGGGGACCTATGTCCGCCCTCCGGATCTGAGCGATCTAAGTCACATAACTCAACAGCCGGAGAGTCAGCCGGAAATTCTGGAATAGGTTCCTTACTAAAAAGAACCAAATAGTCATTGTCAGGACAGCGAAGCCTTAGCAGCCTTCAAACACAGCGTCAGGAGACGAATGGCTGCGCCTAACACCTCGGACCAAGAAAAGCCAAGAACAATGGCCGCATTAACAAGCCTCATGACCGCTTTTTGCGGGAGAGGATAGCTGGCTAGCAAGATGCAGCACCAGCGACCCAAGTACATCGAAGTCGAGGGATGGAAATGGGAAACCACAGCGCAACAAGGACCAACGCGGATTAAGGAGCGGTCCAAAACACGGCGATCAGCGCGGATTCAAAAGCTCACGGCGAGAACAATAAAAGCTGCCCCTTAAGGACAATAGCGATGAGCTATCAACAAACAAAATCTTGGACAAGATATGTCAAATCCAGATACTCGGGAAGCACTGCAAACCATACCCACGAGAGATTGTTGGGTCTTCAAGCGATCTGGCGAGACTCAGCGTCGAACACAAGGGCTCGACACACCAAGTGAGGATGATGGCCAACCCCCAAGCGAAACCGGAAAACAAAAGAATTTCCCACAAGAGGTTAAAGCAGTAAACTCACTTCACGAGATAAAAGGGAAAAAGCAGTGGCGCCCATTAAGATGCCGCCGCACATACTACCCTAGCGGAGTACCAACCTTTGGTTGTCAAAACCAATCACCTTCCGACCATCGGGACTACTCAGAAAGTATCGGAGCGCAGGATGGACTGCCTTGATATTGGATCCTATAATCGTGAGTTCAATTTACACAAGTCCTCATGGATGGCGGCGATGACATAAACACGATATGTCGAGAACACAATCCGCGAGGATGAGGATAGACCAACAAAATTCTCCATAGCAACACCTCCTTTAAAGGGGTAATGCCAGGCCCATATGCCCATTATGCGGGCTCCTTACTGCTAGAAGTTGTGTTGGTTCATCCGACAACTTCCGTCATGAAAAGTTAGTCTTCCATGTTGCCCCATTTAAAGTAGCCATCAAGCACTATTGGGGCGTGAAGCTTTACGCCCGCTTTAGCATAATACCGCATTATGCATCTCTTACACTTAAAATGCCGGTCCACAGCGGCATCATCTCATTAAAAGGGAGTATTAAGTGTTACTCGAGCGCGGGAGAATCTTGAGGCTGCCTTGATAGCCCACCAGCCGCTCCGCTAACAAAGCACTGAATAGGTCAATCGAACCCGGACACGGCTAGGCGAGTCCGGCGCCTACTTGACATACCCCGTACAAGGGGCTGCGCATGTACAACAGAGACAATAAAGCTCAACTTTATTCACTTCTCGAATCGTACTCTGTTTATTTAATATAAAGTACATTTTACATACGATCTTTTTCTTTTCAACTAAGTTCCTCTCTTTTCGGATGAACAACGTGCTACACCCGTCGAGGATCACGGCTGCAGAACCCTGGTAGCGAGGCGTGCGGTAGGGACCCGTTGCAAAGATTCTTTTGATTAAGACCTGCGTAAACCTTTTTCTGTCTCTTGTTGATATACATCCCCTGGTTTCTTACTATAACCGAGGAGGAGGTTGGCGTTTTGGCATTAGCCGCACCAAATTTTTTGCGTGCACGGACACGGGGCTTAGGGCATTATTCCGCCCGTTTTATAAAGACCGAATACCTTAAAGAGTGTTAGGCGTCTCGAGTTAGGCCTTATATGCATCAGCTCGAATCATGTCTTTGGTCAAATGTTGGGTTTGCGGCTCCTGTGTTTTGCTGCCTTCGTTCCGTTCTATCGGCTAGCGGCACCGGAGAACTACTACGATTGTGCCCGGTTGGTGGGCGAGCACCTCGATGAAAGCGGCTGACTATCATGATATAGCGAGGCTGGTCAACCACTCGATGACTCACGGAATGTTTAGAATTCCTCTGCATTAACGAAGGACCGTTTTCGATCGAGCACTCGCTTTTGAATTCGGGAGAGTGCGGTGCCCCGAAACTATATAGTAGCCCACCCTCGAACTCCTATGGCTAAGTGAAAGTGATAAAGCATTATAGTACGGTTGCCTAGTTTGCTCGCTACCACCTCCTTAATAGGACCAAGGCGTTGGATTAAGTGTGAAAAAGCGCCTTCTTTGCAAACACCCCGCACTATGTGCGTGGGGCTGAAACCAGGACTGCCATCTTTCAGGTTATATATACATATACATCAGCGGCCGCCGGGGGTAGTTTACTACTTGAGCACAAGTATAAAAAGCTCTTATATTATATTGAAACATTGTTTTCACAAATCATACATGTCATTTAAACATAATATCCTTGAGCACTGCGTCTCTATTAAGCAGCCTGCGAGAACTTCCTCAAAATAGTGCTCGGCGGTACTCGGCTTCTATCCGAATCTTGGGATGCAGCGTCGGTGGCCTTCATCTCCGCCCGGTATGTCTTGACACGGGCGAGCCATCTCGCTCCCTCAATACCGCCGACCGCTTCATTGCGTTGATACGCGGTACCGCACCAAGGAACTGCTGCACTAAACCAAAATAACTCTTTGGCTGGGGTTCGCCTGGCCACAAATGAGTCATGACATGCTTCATGGCAAGTTCGGATAATCGATTCAGCTCGGCCCATTCGGCCAACCGATCGGTTAACGGAAGAGGACGCTCCGGACTATGGAATTGCGACCAATATAGCTCTTCCCTTTTGTACCTTCGGCCTCGGAAGTGCTCAATCGCGTCTGCGGCGCTTCGCCGCTAAGTCGAGATAAGCATCCTTGAACTCCACAACTTGTCCAGCGAGCATGCCGGATCCTTATATTTCCTCCGCAGCGAAAGCGGTTTTCCGGCCGCAATAGCCCGGCGACTCAGCTCCTCCTTGGCAGCTCTCAAAGCGGAGCAGGCATCCTTGGATTGGCGGTGGCCTTTCTCGAGCCCTCTTGCTCCGCAGCGTTCTTTTCAAGAACCTCGCGGCGGTCGGTAGTATTCTTCAACTTTATGGCCATATCGGCCATTTCCTCTTCTTGACGATGAGCAGCCCGTTCGGCTTTTAGCTCTTGGCCGCCCTTAAGCGGCGCATTACTCTACGGCTTGCTCTTTAGCTCGGCGAGTTCCGCGCAGCTCCTCCACAACAGCGGCACCACGCATTAAGCATACAAGTCATAAAACGCAGGCGTCAAGCTCCTTACCGGTGTCCGCGAATCGCATACCTTGTGACTCGTCAAACCGTTTATTGACCAGCGCGATGTCGCATCCGCCTCGTCAAGTTGCCGCTTTAGTTCGGCAAAATCATCGATCGGCTGGCCACGGACGCCCGCCACCTATTTTGGGCGGCGCAAAATGTTATAAGTGAATTGTGATCCTCGACGCGCTGTCAATTTTGACAACATACCGAGTCTCGGGGCTACTATTTATCTGAGCGCATTTTATATGCATAAGCGTCGGAAGGTACATCATTTTTCGTACCTCGAACCCGTCGATAAGCACGGCGGCTTCATACAATCCGCTCTCGGCGGATGCAATTCTTTCAATCACCGTACCCATTAGCGCCGCGGTGATCTTCTGAATAACCGCTTCGCCCGGCAGATCCTTGACTCCTCCGGCCGCACACCGGTTGGCGCGGACCTTCCGGCCCCGCGGACCAGAAACCCTCGAGGCGACACCTCGGTCGTCGCCCGCATGAAGGTGTGGCGGTGGGCGTTTCGCTCTCCATCATCTCCGGAAGAAGATCCCCGAAGGCGAGCTCTGCTGAGAAGGGCTGGGATCAAACTACAAGAGTACAATTTGGTTATCTTGAAATAAATCTGAGGATGTTCTTTATTCACAGGACCCCTTCTTTTTACTTACGGCTCATTGGAGGCTGATCCCCTTGGGAAATAGTGCAGCTGGGTTACTTCCAGTGCGGACTCTCGGCGAAATTTCTTTCCCTCTTTGAGGCCTTGACCTCCGGATCTTCGGCGGTCCTCTTCTCTCCTTGGAGGTGGGACCTTTGATCCCTCCTTCCTCGAAAGTCTCCTTCGTGGGCGGTTGCTTCCCGCTCCCCCTTCGCCTTCTTTAAAAGCGCGGCCTTCAACATCTTGGTCAACATGGGATCCGGCGTGGTCTGGGAGGGAGGGCGGACACCTCATTAACTTTGCCTTGGCTATCCACTCTGTTCAAGCGGCTCCTTTAAAGGGCATATATGATAAATGAATGAACAGCACTGTCAGATTCACAGGACTACTTACTTGAGTATCTGGCGATTGCAGCTTAGCCTGCGTCTGAGTCAAATCTGGACACTTCTCTTGTGATCCGAAGAACAGTTTATACATCTCCACGGGTGTCGTACCCATGAAATGTTGGAGAGCTCATGGTCCCTCGGTTAATTCCCATAGGCAGGAGGCGGCGTTTGCGAGGCGGAAGGCGCCGAATCAACATAACCTGCGCCCACTGCGACCAGATTGATCTCTCTTTCTTGGAGGTCTCGAATCGGTACCTGTGGAGAGCGTCCTTGGGCGGCCCCAGTCGAGCCTTGTTGACCCATGGCGCCCGGCCGATGTGGTGGACTGGCGGAGGCGGGGCGCCACCCATTTGGTGCCCACAGGGGCGGTGATATAAAACCACTCCGTTGCCACAAACCAAGCCCTCTTGAAAAGAGCCCTCAGACCCGCAGACATCAGCACACTTGCTTATGACCGCCCCTCCACTTTTCTGCTTGTTGCCCCTCGATCATCTTGGCTCCACCTTGAAGGTCTTGAGCCACAAGCCAAAGTGAGGGTAATATGGAGGAAGGCCTCACATCGACAATGAATGATGAGATATGGAGGATGGACTCAGTTCAAGTCATGAAAATCCAGCCCATAATAAAACATGAGCCCCGCACAAAGGGATCCGTCGGGAAGCCTAAACCCGAAGGAAGTGTGACCACGAACACCACGCTCTCGCCGGGCTCGGGAGTGGGAATGACCTGCCTGGGGCGGGCAGCCTATGTGAAATCTCCTTTGGTTAGATACGGCATCTGGCTTTAACACATCTTCTTACATCACGGAAGAAGACATCCATCGGCCGAGCTGGTCGGGCGGACATCGTCGAAGGTCAAGCGCCTAAATCTGAAGCTTTGGGTGTTAGAACTTCGAGCCTTGGCGAACTCTATGGAGGGTGTAAAAAGAAGAGGGCCTTGGTCTCATTATAAAGGTTTGAATACCAAGAGCCCTCCGGTGGTCGATTAGGACTGCGCCGATAGAGGCGTGCCAGCGAACGCAGTTGGGTTACCGTCCGTGTTGATGGGAATCCGGAATAAGAGGCGCGATCTACGCTTTGATAAAGGCGTGCCAAGGAAACCGCCTCGCTAGGCCTGAGGTGGAACGGTAAAATATGATTCATATAAAGGCTGGCCGTGGTGTGATGTCACGCCGCGGAATCGTCAGCGGTCTGTGCAAAGTTATTCTCTCTACGGTGGTATGTGGAACTTGTTTTGCGAGCGGACACTATCCTTGTGTTCAAAACCTTCTATGAAGTATTCGGAGGAGGAACCCGCCTTGCAATGCGAAGACAATATACGCCCGGACTCCTCGTCATTGAAGCCTGGTTCGAGGGAGACTCTTGAGGAGTCTGGACTAGGGGTGTCCGGATAGCGAACTATCATCTTTGGCGGACTCCAAGACTATGAAGATACAAGATTGAAGACTTCGTCCGTGTCGGGGCGGGACTTTCCTTAGCGTGGAAGGCAAGCTTGGCGTCTGGATATGTAGATCTCCTACCATTGTAACCGACTACTGTGTAACCCTAACCTATCCGGTGTCTATATAAACCGGAGGGTTTTAGTCCGTGGGACGAACAACAATCATACCATAGGCTAGCTTCTAGGGTTTAGCCTCCTTGATCTCATGGTAGATCTACTCTTGTACTACCCATATCATCAATATTAATCAAGCGGGGGTAGGGTATTACCTCCATCGAGAGGGCCGAACCTGGGTAAAAACATCGTGTCCCTTGTCTCTGTTACCATCCGTCTAGGCCTTACAGTTCAGGGACCCCCTACCGAGATCCGCGGTTTGACACCGACACCATCGTTTTCAGCAAGCTCACGAAACATGTCTTTATCTCTGGTCATGTGATCGGTACATCCACTATCAAGAACCCATTCCTTTCCTCCTGCCATATATCATGAAGATTTGCCATAAGACAAAAGTGTCTCATTGCATCATCAAGATCGAAGTCACTATCATCATCCTCATCATAGTATCCATGTTCAACATCGTCATGTGGTGGATCAAATCCTAGAGAGGGTGATTAGTTAGAGTGAGTTTGACAATGATCTTGCTTATGAATTTTATAGCTTGGAAATAATATCACTAATAATTCCAACATCTCCTTTGGCGCATAAGGTTTGTAAGCTCAAATAGACAATCACCAAACATAGAATCACTAGAGTTCATCTTACTCAAGGCAATAGACTTATGGAGAATTTCATCTAAATTTTTTAAGGAATAATTTGGAAATCGTTCCTCAAGAAATTTCCATATAGTATAGGCACAATCAAGAGTAGGCAAACTAGCAATCAAGTTTTGGGCAATCCTCTTATGATAAGATTGATGGTTCTAAGATTGTGAATCACGTCAAGATCCTCTTGGATTGTGGGATGCAAGGGATCAATATAGAGGTGCACAAGGGCTAGCAATGTACTTGTTCAAATGATATTCATTGAAAATCACAAGCATCTCATGTTTCCACTCATGAAAATATTCTCCATCAAGAATAGGCACTCTATGTCTAAGACTCCCAATAGTAGACTCATCCATCTTCCTCCAATGGTGTTTAAACCAAAGCAATGGAGACCAAAGCTCTGATACCAATTGAAAGGGATCGAGAAGAGGTGTCTAGAGGGGGGGTGATTAGACACTAAGTGCCAAAAGTTACAGTTTTTAACTTTTTAGGTTCAAGTGGAGTTTTGGCACAAGTTTAACAAACACAACACATAATTCAAGCAAGTATGCAAAGAGTATATGAGCAGCGGAAAGTAAAGCATGCAACTTCGCAAGAATGTGAGGGAAGGGTTTGGAGGATTCAAAGCGCAATTGGAACACGGATGTTTTGTCGTGGTTCCGATAGGTGGTGCTATCGTACATCCACGTGATGGAGACTTCAACCCACGAAGGAGTAGCAGTTTGCGAGTCCACGAGAGGATCCACCCACGAAGGGTCCACGAAGAAGCAACCTTGTCTATCCCACCATGGCCGTCGCCCACGAAGGACTTGCCTCACTAGCGGTAGATCTTCACAGTAGGCGATCTCCTTGCCCTTACAAACTCCTTGGTTCAACTCCACAATCTTGTCGGAGGCTCCCAAGTGACACCTAGCCAATCTAGGAGACACCACTCTCCAAGAAGTAACAAATGGTGTGTTGATGATGAACTCCTTGCTCTTGTGCTTCAAATGATAGTCTCCCAACACTCAACTCTCTCTCACAGGATTTGGATTTGGTGGAAAGAAGATTTGAGTGGAAAGCAACTTGGGAAGGCTAGGGATGGCAATGGGTTGGGTTTGGGGTGGGTGGAGCTGGTCCAAATCAACCCATGACCCATCTTCCTACTCTCTGCCCATCCACCAAATTATCTATGGGCAGAACTTGTGCCATGCCCAAACCTTCTGGATACCCACATACCCATGGAGCTCCATGGGCATAGAAAAAATCAGCATGAAGCCTTCCTAAAGATCAAATTAGCTCATCATCATTCACTCTGAAATGACAACATAGGCTACATGCATAAGTAGGCAACAAGTAATATGATGAGTCCTTAAGCGTGACATACGGAGGTTGATTCTGCACATATAGCTTATGGCACCGGTTGTATATTGCTGCCATTTCCCATTGATTAGCTCTTTCTCTTGTGGCCCCACATGTCATGAGGTATCCATTGGATATCCATGGAGCACAAATTATAACCGTGCCCAACCCGGCTGTTAGTGGGTATCCATATCCACGGACCCATGAGCAAAAATCGCTCCATACCCTTGCCCAACGGGTCGGTATCCATGGGTATCGAGATCCATGGATAAAATTGCCATCCTAGGGAAGGCTAGAGATCAAGATTTATATGGTAGGAATGGAATATCTTGGCCTCAACACATGAGTGGGTGGTTCTCTCTGGAAGCTGGATCTTTGGAAGTGTAGGTTAGATTCGATGGCTCTCTCCACGAATGAAGAGTGGGTGGAGGGGTATATATAGCCTCCACACAAATCCAACCGTTACCGCAACTTGCCAAACTCGGTGGGACCGAATTGATAAACTTCGGTCGGACCGATTCAGCAAATCTAGTGACCGTTAGGATTTTCGGTGGGACCGACATGCAACTTCGGTAGGACCGATATGGTTAGGGTCGGGCATAACGTAATCTCGGTGAGACCGATTACACAAACTTCGGTGAGACCGATTTTGGTAATAAGCTAACGGAGAGTTTGCATTGTAATCTCGGTAGTACCGATTACTTAAACTTCGGTGAGACCGAATTTGGTAATGGACATACGGAGATTACAATCCCATCTCGGTGAGACCGAGATCCCTATCGGTGCAACCGATTTGCCTAGGGTTGTGGCGTTGGCTAAGACATCCGAACTTCGGTGGCGCGGATAGAAAGAATCGGTAGGGCGAGTTTGACTTTTAGTTTAGGACATATGTGGATGTGAGAAAGTAGTTGAGGGCTTTGGGCGTATCACTAAGCAACGTAGAGCAAGAAACTCATTAAGCAACACCTCATCCCCTCTTGATAGTATTGGCTTTTCCTATAGACTCAATGTGATCTTGGATCACTAAAATAGAAAGTGTAGAGTCTTGATCTTGAGGCTTGAGCCAATCCTTTGTCCTTAGCATGTTGAAGGGGTTCCACATCCTCTAGTCCATGCCACTTCATTGTTGAACTTGTCTGAAACATACTAGATAAAAGTGTTAGTCCAACAAGAGATATGTTGACATTAATAACAAAATCACCCAGGGAGCACTTGTGTTTTCAATCTCCCCCTTTTTGGTAATTGATGACAACATACATCAAAGCTTTAGATAAAGATATAAAGAATTAACGAGTAAAGCTTTGGAAAGACATGTAACATGCATAGGCTCCCCCTACATGTATGCAATCATGTGAATATGGAATAGAGAGGCATGTGAGAGCATAACCATGACAGAGTAAGCAATGTGTTACATGTATCTTGGCTATATGCATTGGAGCAAATGATGTGAATATGGAAAATGTACCTTCATGCTCATGAGTCCTTCTTGCAAACAGTATGTACATCAGCAAGAATTCCTCATACACATGATTGTGATGCATATACTTACCTTGTGGTCTTTAGTTGGCTTAGGATAGAATGAACCTGCGCAAACAAGGTTAGATAACACAGATACACCTACTGGCCAGAGCAAGCAAAAGAAGCCACAAGAGTACCAAGACTGGGATGACATCTAGAGAGTGAGTACTAAGTACCACATTGAATATAGACATGTACCCAAAGGTAAAGATGTGCAATGAATTTAAAGAATTTCTTTCCCTTAGATGTCTTGCTCCCCCTGAATCTAGCATGGCATCTTTGGGAGAAGATAGGGAGCAGAAAATCGAGCTCAAAGAAACAAATGAACAGAGCTAATGCAAATAAGCATATATGAACATGTCTTTCCCCTCAAGAAGACATGTGGCATCTCTCCTCTTGAACACCAAGCATCTGTGATCCTTGAAGATTACTCTCTTCTTGAGTATTCTCTCCCCCTGGAGATATCTTTCTCCCCCTGTTGAAGTGATAAGCTTTGATGTGATCTCTCTCTCCCCCTTTGACATCAATTTCCAAGAAGGGCCTTCTGGAATTTGTCGTGAATGGGTTTGGTCCTTGAGTCACAGCATAAAGCACTGATAAAAATGTGATGCTTGTAGAGGACAAGATTCATGGAGTGGAGCTGGATCAATAGTAATGCAGGAATAAGTGGCAAAATGTTTTTCTGTAGTGAAATCGGTGGCACCAGTGGTATGCTTGATTTTGCCGAATGATTTCAGTTAGACCGAAGACAAGAAACCGGCGTGACCGAGTTCATCACAGAGAAAACACTTGTCACCTCAGCTCACTAGACAAGTAAGATCTCAAAAGGATTTGCAAGGAATTAACTGAAAGATTTGCAATGAATTGGATGCGGGGAATGCGAGCAGAATAGAAAAGAAGAAAAGAAAATAAATCTAGATGAAGTTTTTTTGAAAGGGAAACAAATATGCATGAGACAAATGCAAAAGGAAACACAGGAGAACTTCATCTTGAATTGGGCGGTGACAAAGTCACCTATGTTAGAGTATATTGACTTAGGAGTCAAGTGAGATCACTTGATCATATGTCATACTCATCGTTTAAGCTCAAAATGGGGTTACCATTTTTCATTTAAGCATCTTGATGTATTCACATCTTGTCGAGTTGCTTTGACTCATGTCTTGGAGTAAAGCTTCTCTAAGATGGAATGACATACCTTGGGTGGTGGTGTTGATCGTGATCATGTAGTTGAACTTGTGTGGGTTGCTCAAGGTTGATGTAGCTCATCAAGAGTTGGGAGCACCACTTGGAATTTGAGTTCATCTACCTACATGGGTTAGTTCTTGCAAGGAAGAGCACTTGTATATCAAAATGACAATCATGAAACTCAACATAGAATTTTTCAAAGGATATGTTTGAATGATTTAGTGCTTCTTGTCTTCAACCACCATTGTGTAGAGACTTGGTGATGTGGAGATTGCTCAAGATGTGAGTGAGTTGCAATCTCATAGACTTAGATTCATCCAAGTACCTACAAGGGTTAGATAACATGCAAGGAGCAAATATATCAAGATATAAGATTTGTTGGGGAGCGTTGCAGAAAATAAAAATTTCCTCACGGTTTCACCAAGATCCACCTATGATTTCATCTAGCAGCGAGTGATAGGAGTGCATCTACATACCTTTGTAGATCGCGGCGAGCGTTCAAGAGAAGCGGGGTTGAGGAGTCGTACTCGTCGTGATCCAAATCACCGATGACCAAGTGCGAACGGATAGCACCTCCGCGTTCAACACACGTCTGGAGGCGGATGGCGTCTCCCACCTTGATCCAGCAAGGAGGAGGAGAGGTTGAAGAAGATCCAGCAGCCTGACAGGCGTGGTGGTGGATGCAGCGAGGGTTCCGTGAGCTTCACCGAGCCTGCGAGAGGAGAGGTGTAGCGAGGGAGGAGGGGCGCCCGGGTGTTGGAGTGCGGCTGCCTCCACCCCCTCTTTATATAGGGACCCAGGCGCCCGGCCTAGGAGATGGGATCTCCTAGGGGCGCCGACCAAGGCGTGGAGTGCCCCCAAGGCAAGTGGGCGTCCCTCCTAGGGTTCCCAACCCTAGGCGCGGAGGGGCCAGAGTGCACCAGCCCACCGGGGCTGGTTCCCTCTCACTTCAGCCCATGGGGCCCTCCGGGATAGGTGGCCCCACCGATGGACCCAGGACCCTTACAGTGGTCCCGGTACAATACCAGTGGACCGAAACTTTCCCGATGGCGAAACTTCGACTTCCCATATATAATTCTTTACCTCCGGACCATTCGGAACTCCTCGTGACGTCCAGGATCTCATCAGGGACTCGAACAACTTTCGGTTGCTGCATACTCATATCTCTACAACCCTAAGCGTCACCGAACCTTAAGTCGTAGACCCTACGGGTTCGGGAGACAAGCAGACATGACCGAGACTGCTCTCGGTCAATAACCAACAAGCGGGATCTGGATACCCATGTTGGCTCCCATGCTCTCGATGATCTCACGGATGAACCACGATGTAGAGGATTCAAGCAACCCGTATACAATTCCTTTGTCAATCGGTATGTTACTTGCGAGAGATTCGATCGTCGGTATCCCAATACCTCGTTCAATCTCGTTCCGGCAAGTCACTTTACTCGTCCGTAATGCATGATCCTGTGACCAAACACTTGGTCACTTTGAGCTCATATGATGATGCATTACGAGTGGGCCCAGTGATACCTCTCCGTGTCTGGGTGACAAATCCATCTCGATCCGTGACAACCCAACAGACACTTTCGGAGATACTGTAGTGCACCTTTATAGTCACCCGATTACGTTGTGGCGTTTGGTACACCAAAGCACTCCTACGGTATCAAGGAGTTACGATCTCATGGTCTAAGGAAAGGATACTTGACATTGGAAAAGCTCTAGCAAAGCGAACTACGATCTTGTGCTATGCTTAGGATTGGGTCTTGTCCATCACATCATTCTCCTAATGATGTGATCCCGTTATCAATGACATCCAATGTCCATAGTCAGGAAACCATGACTATCTATTGATCAACGAGCTAGTCAACTAGAGGCTCACTAGGGACATGTTGTAGTCTATGTATTCACGTGTATTCGATTTCCGGATAATACAATTATAGCATGAATAAAGACAATTATCATGAACAAGGAAATATAATGATAATCCTTTTATTATTGCCTCTAGGGCATATTTCAACAGTCTCCCACTTGCACTAGAGTCAATAATCTAGTTACATTGTGATGAATCGAACACCCATAGAGTTACGGTGTTGATCATGTTTTGCTTTCGAGGAAGAGGTTTAGTCAGCGGATCTGCAACATTCAGATCCGTATGCACTTGCAAATTTCTATGTCTCCATCTTGAACATTTTCACGAATGGAGTTGAGCGGCAGCTTGATGTACTGGTCTTCTTGTGAAACACGGGCTCCTTGGCAAGTCTGCAATGGCTCCGGTGTTGTCCTGAGAAGAGTTTGATCGGCCCGATGCATTGGGTATGACTCCTAGGTCGGTGATGAACTCCTTCACCCAAATTGCTTCATCGCTGCCTCTGAGGCTGCCTTGTACTCCGCTTCACATGTAGATCCATACGGCGCTCTGCTTGCAACTGCACCAGACTACTGCTCCACCATTCAACATATACGTATCCGGTTTGTGACTTAGAGTCATCGGATCTGTGTCGAAGCTAAGCGTCGGCGTAACCCTTCTGACGAGCTCTTCGTCACCTCCATAAACGAAACATGTCCTTAGTCCTTTTCAGGTACTTGAGGATATTATTGACCGTTGTCGGTGTTCCTTGCGGGATTACTTTGGTATCTTCCTACCAAACTTACGGCAAGGTTTACATCAGGTCTGGTACACAGCATGGCATACATAATAGACCCTATGGCTGATGCATAGGGGATGACACTCATCTCTTCTATATCTTACTGCCGTGGTGGGACATTGAGCGAGCTCAATTTCACACCTTATGTCTGAGCAAGAACCCTTTCTTGGACTGATCCATTTTGAACTTCTTCAATATCTTATCAATGTATGTGCTTTGTGAAAGACCTATGAGGCGTCTCGATCTATCTCTATAGATCTGGATGCCTAATATATAACAACTTCTCCAAGGTCCTTCATTGAAAAACTCTTATTCAAGTAGGCCTTAATGTTGTCCAAAAGTTCTATATCATTTCCCATCAAAAGTATGTCATCTACATATAATATGAGAAATGCTCACGAGCTCCACTCACTTTCTTGTAGCAGAGCTTCTCCATAAGTCGCATAAACTAAGCGCTTTGATCATCTCATCAAAGCGAATGTTCTAACTCGAGATGCTTACCAGCCCATAAATGGATCATTGGAGCTTGCATACCTTATTAGCATTCTTAGGGTCGACAAAACCTTCGGCTGCATCATATCAGTTCTTCCTTAAGATAGCCGTTAAGGAATGCGTTTTGACATCCATTGCCATATCTCATAATCATAGTATCGACAATTGCTAACATGATTCGGACGGACTTTAGCTTCACTACGGGAGAGAAAGTCTCATCGTAGTCAACCCCTTGAACTTGTCGATAACCCTTAGCGACAAGTCGAGCTTTATAGATGGTAACATTGCCATCCGCGTCCGTCTTCTTCTTAAAGATCCATTTGTTTTCTATCGCTCGCCGATCATCGGGCAAATCTGTCAAAGTCCATACTTTGTTTTCATACATGGATCCTATCTCGGATTGCATGGCTTCAAGCCATTTGTTGGAATCTGGGCCGCCATCGCCTCTTCATAGTTGAAGGTTCACCGTTGTCTAACAACATGATTTCGGAGACAGGGTTGCCATACCACTCGGTGTGGGCGTGTCCTTGTGGACCTCTGAAGTTCGGTAGCAACTTGATCCAAGTACCTTGATCATCATCATTAATTTCCTCTCCGATCGGTGTAGGCACCACATGAACATTTTCTGAGCTGCACTACTTTCCGGTTCAAGAGGTAGTACTTCATCGAGTTCTACTTTCCTCCCACTTACTCCTTTTGAGAGAAACTCTTTTTCGAGAAAGGATCCGTTCTTAACAACAAAGATCTTGCCTTGGATCTAAGGTAGAAGGTATACCCAATGGTTTCCTTGGGGTATCCTATGAAGGCGCATTTTTCGACTTGGGTTCGAGCTTTTCAGGTTGAAGTTTCTTGACATAAGCATCGCATCCCCAAACTTTTAGCAAGCGACAGCTTAGGTTTCTTTCCAAACCATAATTCATACGGTGTCGTCTCAGCGGTTTAGGCGGTGCCCTATTTAAAGTGAATGTAGTTGTCTCTAGCGTATCCCCAAAATGATAGCGGTAAATTAGTAAGAACATCATAGATCGCACCATATCCAATAGAGTGCGATTACGACGTTCGGACACACCGTTCTGTTGAGGTGTTCGGTAGCGTGAGTTGTGAAACGATTCCACATTTCCTTAAGTGTGTACCAAATTCGTGACTTAAATATTCTCCTCCACGATCTGATCGTAAGAACTTTATTTTTCGGTCACGTTGATTCTCTACCTCATTCTGAAATTCCTTGAACTTTTCAAAGGTCTCGGACTTGTGTTTCATCAAGTAGACATACCCATATCTACTCAAGTCATCGGTGAGGCGAGAACATAGCGATATCCTCCATGAGCCTCAACGCTCATTGGACCGCTTTTACATCGGTATGTATGATTTCCAATAAGTTGGTTGCTCACTCCATTGTTAGGAGAATGGAGTCTTGGTCATTTTGCCCATAAGGCATGGTTTGCATGTGTCAAATGATTCATAATCGAGAGACTCTAAAGTCCATCGGCATGGAGCTTCTTCATAAACTTGACACCAATGTGACCAAGGTGGCGATTGCCACAAGTATCTTGGGACTATCGTTATCAACTTTACATCTTTTGGTATTCACACTATGAATATGTGTAACATCACGTTCGAGATTAGTTAGAATAAACCATTAACCATAATAAGACATGACCATAAAACATATCTCTCATATAAATAGAACAACCATTATTCTCGGATTTAAATGAGTAGCCATCTCGCATTAAGCGAGATCAGTGATACAATGTTCATGCTCAAACTTGGCACTAAATAACAATTATTGAGGTTTAAAACTAATCCCGTAGGTAAATGTAGAGAGTAGCGTGCGGACAGCGATCACATCGACCTTGCAACCATTCCCGCCAGCGCGCGTCACCTTGTCCTTCGCCGGTCTCCGTTTATTCCATGACTCTTGCTGTGATGTAACACCACCGGATGTAACTTTCCATAATTGTAACTCAACTCTTGCCTTTTCCATTATGTGTATATTATCTCCTCCGTGGTTGGGTTTTTGTCTTTTGTTTTGCATTTTCTCATCTTGCATCTCATCTAATGGCATCATGTGCATTGCATCAGCATGTTTTCATAAAACTTACGCTTTCCATAGTTACGCTTCTTCCTTATCTCATTGGCGTATCATATCAACGGACCGCTCTCTTCTCTCTCTTCTCTGAGCCGTCAAACCCCTTATCTCCATGGCCTTTAAGTCAAACCCCATGCGCGTTAGCTGTCCCAAACCCGACGGGGCAGTCGTGACCGATGGGTCCGGATCATCCAGAAACATCTATAAAATGTCTCTGTTTTCTTATTTGGCCTTCCCTACCAATTTATTCTCATCCGCCAGGTTCGATCGGATGATCAAACTCCTCTCTTTCTCATATTTATAGTCTAACCCTAGACCCTAGGCTGTCCCATCCATCCATCCCCTCACCCGCCTTGCCACCCTCTTCCTTGTTCTTGGAGCTTGTCCATCGCGCCACCAACCCACTCTCTCCCGGGATCCCTCGGTCCTGCAAACCGCCTCCCTCGTTTTCAGCATCGAACCACCCAGGCCCCTCGATCCACTCCTGCTTGAGCCCGAGCTCCTCCTCGTCCCGTGTT
>JAHIAM010003006.1:0-29761 GCA_021605205.1 Aegilops longissima
TAATGTTGAAAGTAATATTATCAAACTTTGACACGGAAGAACACATAAAGAGTCCTTCGGAACACTCGAGAATCGTGAAAATAAGGAGGTACGTGATACGATAAGTGAACGGACTCCGAAAAATCCGCAAAAATATTTTCTGTCAGTTTTGGAATATTTAGAAAATTAGGAAAATAAGAAACAACCAGGAAGCTTACCCTGGTGGGCACAAGACACCAGGGCACACCTGGCTTGCCAAGCGCGCCCAGGTGGGTTGTGCCCACCTGGGGCACCCTCCGAACTCCGTTTTTCTCCCGTTTGCTTGTCTCCCAAGATAAAAAAATCTTTATATACCCCCCGAACCTATTGACCAACGTATCGTGGAGAAATCTCATGTTCTCTTTTCTTGCTATTTTCGGTCAGATCTATCAAGCAAGGCATCATGTCTTCCTCCTCCTCCAACAACATGGAAGAAGATGCTTGGTTGATGAAGATTGAGCTGAAGAGGGAGGAGCCCACAGAAGCCGTCAAGGGAGAAAAGTGCAAGGAGGCTACCGTAGATCTACCCCCGGTGGCTGAACAAGCACTGCCGGCCGAGGAGGAAGAAGAAGATATCCTTAAACCTTACTATGCTCATCTTACCCCTACCGAGACTGCAGCCTTCCGGATCGTTGAAACAGTCCGTGTGCAGAATAATACCTCACTCATGAAAATATTCTACATCAAGAGCACATCATCTTCCTTCGGAGCATCACACGTAGATTGGAGAATCTCTTGATCTTGAAGTACATGATCTCTACTTCACCACCACCATCTGCTTCATCACCAAAAGAGAATTGAGTTTCGGGTATGGGCACTCCCCTTGGCTTCCGCCAAGCTTGGGGGAGGTGCCCCGGTATTGTATCATCCCCACTATCTTTTGCCTTTACTTATTTTAGTTTGATATTTTGCTTTAGATGAATAAAAGTTTAGTTCGATCCTTCCTTTTCGAGATCTTGCTTAGTGATCTATCCTTGTAATCGTGTGCAAGATATATAATAAAGTTTTGTTTGATTTTTTGCTTTCTTTACTTTCTTGTTGCAATAAAAAGAAGGGATATAAATAAAAAAGAAAGGAAATAAATGAAAAAGATCCTATGCTAGTCTTATGGTAGGTGATGGCACCACATAAAGAAAAGTATAAGTAGAAAATTTTATTAGAGATTGACAAACATAGCATTGGTCAATGATGCAACTCATGAAATAATTAATAAGGGAAGAGAAGATTCGCATATAAATACACTATCCTAGAAATATTTTGTGATTGTGAGCCCCCATCAAAATATTATATGCCAAAATTGTTGACATTGGACAAGGAAGACAACGTAATGATTTATGTTTGTTCATATTCACATATATTGTCATAGATCCTTCAACATGTGGTGCTTGCCCCTATCTTTGCTAGCCAAACATTCCGCACTAAGTAGAGATACTACTTGTGGATCCAAAAACCCTTAAAGCCAAATCTTATTTTCAAGAGTCCACCATACCTACCTAGGGATTGAGCAAGATCCCTCAAGTAAGTTGTCATCAGTGCAAAAAGGCAATAATAATTGCTAAATGTGTGAGATCATTTAGTGTAAGAGAAAATTAAGTGTTGCACGAACTTGTGGTGGTGAAGATGTTGGGGAATGTAATAATTTCAAAAAAATTCCTACGCACACGCAAGATCATGGTGATGCATAGCAACGAGAGGGGAGAGTGTTGTCCACGTGCCCTCGTACACCAAAAGCGGAAGTGTTAGCTGCTAGCAGTTGATATAGTCGTGCGTCTTCACGATCCGACCGATCAAGTACGAGCATACGACACCTCCGAGTTCAGCACTTTCGTTCAGCTCGATGGCGTCCTCGAACTCTGATCGGCCGAGCTTTGAGGAGAGTTCCGTCGGCATGGCGTGGTAGCGATGATGATGTTCTACGAAGCGAGGGCTTAGCCTAAATACCGCTCTGATATTATCAAGGTGGACTATGGTGGAGGGGGCACCGCACACATCTAAGAGATCAAGGGATCAATTGTTGTGTCTAGAGGTGCCCCCTTTATATATAAAGAACAAGGGAGGGAGAGGTGGCCGGCCGGGAGGAGGGCGCCCGGGAGAGTCCTACTCCCAGGGAGAGAACTCCCTCCTTTCCTTGTTGGAGTAGGAGAAGGGGAAAGAGGAGGAGAGAGGAAGGAAGAGGCGCGCCCCCTCCTTGTCAGTGGGACTAGAGGGGAGCGCGCGGCCTGCCAGCCGCCCTTCCTCTTCTCCACTAAGGCCCATCTTGGCCCATTAAACCCCAGGGGGTTCAGTAACCCCGGTACTCAGTAAAATCGATTTCACGGAACACTTCGATATCAAATATAGGCTTCAATATATCAATATTTATGTCTCGGCCATTTCGAGACTCCTCGTCATGTCCGTGATCACATCAGGGACTCTGAACTACCTTCGGTACATCAAAACACATAAACTCATAATATAACCGTCATTGAACTTTAAGCGTGCGGACCCTATGGGTTCGAGAACTATGTAGACATGACCGAGACATGTCCCCTGTCAATAACCAATAGCGGAACCTGGATGCTCATATTGGCTCCCATATATTCTACGAAGATCTTTATCGGTCAAACCGCATAACAACATACGTTGTTCCTTTTGTCATCGGTATGTTACTTGCGAGATTCGATCGTCGGTATCTCAATACCTAGTTCAATCTCGTTACCGGCAAGTCTATTTACTCGTTAAGTAATACATCATCCATAACTAACTCATTAGTTGCAATCTTGCAAGGCTTATAGTGATGTGCATTACCGAGTGGGCCGAGAGATACCTCTCCGACAATCGGAGTGACAAATCCTAATCTTGAAATCGCCAACCCAACAAGTACCTTGGAGACACCTGAGAGCACCTTTATAATCACCCGATTCACGTTGTGACGTTTGGTAGCACACAAAGTGTTCCTCACAGTAGCAGGAGTTGCATAATCTCATAGTCATAGGAACATGTATAAGTCATGAAGAAAGCAATAGCGAGAATACTAAGCGGCGAGTGCTAAGCTAACGGAATGGGTCAAGTCAATCACATCATTCTCGATGATGTGATCCGTTAATCAAATGACAACTCATGTCAATGGCTAGGAAACATAACCATCTTTGATCAGCGAGCTAGTCAAGTAGAGGCATACTAGTGACACTCTGTTTGTCTATGTATTCACACAAGTATTATGTTTCCGGTTAATACAATTCTAGCATGAATAATAAACATTTATCATGATATAAGAAAATAAATAATAACTTTATTATTGCCTCTAGGGCATATTTCCTTGATATCCCACTTGCACTAAGTCAATAATCTAGATTACGATAATGATTCTAACACCCATGGAGCCTTGGTGCTGATCATGTTTTGCTTTCGTGGAAAAGGCTTAGTCAACAGTACGCAACATTCAGATCCATATGTATTTTGCAAATTTCTATGTTGTAGCGACCAGACCGAATGGATCAAGTCTCGTGCTCGGTGTCACCCAGGATCGATAATCTGACACCATCTGATGCCGAAGGATTTATAGCGAGTAGCAATCACACACTTATTACATCGTTGTCCACAAGGGAACTTAATACAATAATATGGCATAAGGCCATCTAATAATAACAGCGGAAGGCTTGGAAGATAAGTGAGTCCATCAACTCCATCGGCATCACTGAGTATAGAACCACGACCTAACACCTTACTAAATAAATGCGAAAAATGCATAGCGTGAAAGTTGCAGCCAACAGGTCAACACATGGAATATCTTGGCAATGTAACACATAAAGAGCAATGAAGGAATAAGCCTATACTACATGCATATAAGGCTGGTGGTAAGGCTCTCTGATTTATTTTGCATAAAGCTAGTTTTCCCTACAACAAAGGAATAATTTTATTTAACTATCATGGTGGTTGTTAAACATTGAGAATGGTTGACAGCATCCTCAATCCCAATTAAAAGTACTCATCAATCCCAATAACTTTTATTAGAAGTAACATGTTGAGATTCACATGATATTCAATTACGGATACTCAAAGCGTCCATAACAGGGGACACGGCTAATCATGATTAGTTTATACACTCTTGAGAGGTTTGCGCACTTTTCCCCACAAGACTCGATCGCCTCCGCTTGGTTCTCGCTTTACATGGTGTTTGAGAAGCGGATGGCCGAGACATAGTCTTTCGAGCGCTAGCACCTTACATGTGGGTAGACCGTACCAACCTACATCCCCTACATCAGCTAGCCTACCGTAAGAGTTCGCACAACAATCAACTTCATGAGCCCATAATTGGCTTGTGGCTGCACGGAAGTTTCGGTTTGAATAATCTTATGATCCCTTAGAGCACAGGTGGCGGTCCGAAGAAATCTGAGGCAAGTCTGATAGAAACCAGGTGCCTCAATCCACCCGGATGTGTGTTTAGGTTGCCACCTTAGATAAACCATTAATTAACAATCTCACATCATCATGGATATTCTCTCACCCAATCCCGTCTACTAGCATAGCATGGCATAACAAGCAAGCGTGAAGTAACTCCCAAGGTTTCATAAGTAAGCAGGTAATAGGTACTACCTCAATCTACTTCCCAATCCCACAATTTAATTAGATCCTAAACATGCAAGGGTTTGAGGTTTGATCTAATGCATAAAAGCTGGGTAGTAGAAAAGGTATGATCAAGTGTTACTTGCCTTGCGATGATCCATGAGACCTAGAGATTGAAGTAACAAGCGGCGCACTCGGGTGATCTAGCGAGACAAACAACAAGCATACAATAAGTACTCATCTAATGCGGGAAATCTCGAATAAAAGATCTAACCAGAAAGTTCAACTTAAGAACCCTGGTTGCAAAGAATCGAATCAAATAAAGCATCGAAGGTCGAAACTCGAGAAAACGACTCGGTTTAGCAATCTGAAACTAAGTCAAAATTTTACAGTAGCAAAACTCTGTGTAAGTAGGTTAGTCGGACGGTGGTTTCATACGAAACTCGAGGCGCTTGAATCACTGATTCCGATAAGCGGCGAGAAAATAAGCAGATGTGAAAATCGAATCGAAATCGAAATCAGAAAAATAACGGATTAAATCCGATTAAAAGCGACGAGCAGATTAAACAGCGGACGTTAGTTAACAGAACTAATCAACGAACACGTTCATTGAAGCGAGCGGTTGGTGAGCGTTCACTAAATAAGAAAACTGAAAAATAAAATAAACCAATCTAGGTTTTGAAAAAAAAAACGAGCGTCGCGAAAAAAACGGATCGGGTTTTCTAAAAAAACGGACCAGGCGGTAGTGGCGGCGGCTACCTCTGGCGGCTCACCGGCGGGGCTCGACCTCCGTGAGGTGGTGGCGAGGTCAGGCGAGGCGGTGAGGTCGAGGCGGCAAGGCAGGGGTGTGCGGCGGTGGTGGCGAGGCGGCTCGGGCGTGGCTCGGCTGGGTGGAGGAGGCGGCGGGGTATAAAGCGAGGGGTGCTGCCTTGGGGAGAGGGCAAGCCAGGCGTGGCCAGACGGTCCAGAAGCGGACCTGCGGCCCAGGCGGCGTCTGTGTGAGGACTCCTCCAGCCTTGAGGAGGGAGATGGGTCGGGGCGGCGTTTGTTTTTTAAACAGAACTTAAACAAAATAAAAATCAAACCAAGCGAACTCCAAATTAAATAAAATAAAATTTCCCGACTCCTAAAATGAGTCGAACAAAATGAACTTTAAAAGCAGGGCAAATATGCATATTTTAAAATGCTCATTTTTTTACCTAAAGCAAATAAATCCTCAAAACCAAAATTTGATTTATTTATAATATCTTCATTTTCCAAAATGTTGGGAAAGTCATATTATTCCCTCTCTTAAATTTTGTATCGGAAAACTTTTGAAGACAAATAAATAAATCAAATGATCCTATTTTCAAAATTTGAGAAATCTCAAATATGAAAATAATGAAATCTCAACTCTCTCAGGGTCCTTGAGTTGCGTGAAATTTTCTAGGATCGGAAAATGCGAGAAAATATGATATGCATGATGGCCTAATGTATAGCATTCCAAATTGAAAATTTGGGATGTTACAAACCTACCCCTTAAGATGAATCTAGCCCTCGAGATTCGGGTTAACTAGAAAATAGGTGAGGTGGTCCTTAAGCAAAACTTCCTCTCTTTCCCGGTGGCTTCATCTTGATGTGGTGGCTCCTTGAACTTTGCAAAACTTGATAACCTTGCTGCGGGTAACTCTGCTAGCATAATCGAGAATCTTAACGGTTTTCCTCATATGTTAAATCATCCTTCAACTGAATTGCTTCGGTGTACTTGTGTCTCTTAATGGTACCTCTGCTATCTCGGGTGACATTTCTTCAACTGAGAAGCGTGGAATACATCATGAACTCTGACAGTCCTTGGCAATTCCAACTTATAAGCAACTTCTCCCATGCGTTGCAAAATCTTATATGGTCCAGCGAAGCGTGGGGCTAACTTTCCTTTAACTCCAAAGCGCTTAACTCCTCGGCGGGGATACTCTAAGATATACTCGATCTCAACTTCATACTCAATAAACTGCGCTTTGAATCGGCATAGCTCTTTTATGCAGGTGGGCTACCTTGAGCCTGTCTCGAATCAGTTTAACCTTTCGAGACTCCTTAATCAAATCTGGTCCAAACAATGGCGATCTCGGTTTAGTCCCATGACAACGGTGTCCTGCACCTTCTTCCATCTGAGCCTCAAAGGTGCCATCTTCAAGCTGGTTTGGTAGCTGTTGTTGTAGGAAAATTCTGCATCTGACAAATTATCATCCCAACTAGATCCATAATCTAGTGCACAAGCTCTCGACATATCCTCCAAAATCTGATTGACTCTCTCATCATCCATCGATTGCGTGGGTGGAAAGCTGTCTTGAACTCAATCTAGTTCCCAATGTCTCGTGCGTTAGCTGGTTCCAAAATTTTGAGGTAAATTGGGTTCCTCTATCCGATATGATGCTCCTCGGAACTCCGTGTAAACACACAATCCTGGTCATGTATATCTTTGCCAACTTAGCACTGCTATAGGTAGTCTTATTTGGAAAGAAATGAGCTACCTTCGTCAAGCGATCGACTATGACCCAAATCAGTCATAACCTGAGCGAGTCTTTGGCAAACTGTGATGAAATCCATGCCTAGTTTATCCACTTCCATTCGGGTATCGGCAATGGTTGTAACAATCCTGCTTGCCCGATGCTCTGCTTTTACCTTCGACATACATACGCAAACTGCTACATACTCCATAATATCCTTCTTCATTCGGTCCACGGAAAGTATTCTTCAAATCCAAATACATCTTGGTATTTCTGGGTGAATCGAATAGGGTGAATCATGAGCTTCTTTTAAAATCAACTTCACGATCTACGGGTTATTGGGCACATAAACACGGTCGTCAAACCATAGGGTATCGTGCTCATCCTCACGAAATCCTTTAGCTTTTCCTTTGCTCATTTTCTCCTTTATAGAGGCAACTTCCTTATCTGCCTTTTGGGCTTCTCGATTTTGTCCATCGGTGTTGTTGAATCTCAATGCTGCTACATAGCCTCTGGAACTATTTCCAAACATAGCTCTCGAAGGTCCTCGGCTAACTCATTGGGTATCCCTCCCATCATTAGGGTATTGGCGTGGCTCTTACGGCTCAATAAATGCCTTTCTGACATTAGCCTTTCCGGGTGATAATGCAATCTCATATCATAATCCTTGATAAGCTCTAACCATCTCCTCATCGAGATTCAGTTCCTTTTGTGTGAAGATGTACTTCAAACTCTTGTGATCCGTATATACTTCACAATGATTTCCAATGAGAAAATGTCTCCATGTCTTCAAGGCATACTGGCTGCTAACTCCAAATCATGTGTGGCATAATTCAACTCATGGGGCTTAAGTTGTCGTGAAGCATCTGAAACAACTCTTCCTTCCTGCATAAGCACTGCTCCAAGTCCTTGGCGTGAGCGTGCATAATACACCTCATAATCCTTAGTCGATCGGCAAAATCAAAACTGGTGAGGTAACCAATCTTTTCTTCAACTCCTGAAAACTTGCCTCACAGTCCTCGGTCCATATGAATTTGTTATCCTTCTTCAACAATTCAGTCATAGGCTTAGCAATCCTTGAGAAATTCTCAATGAATCTTGGTAGTATCCTGCGAGTCCAAGGAAACTCGAATCTCTCAACTGTCGTTGGTGCTTCCCATTTAGTTCTGGTCTCAACCTTTGTGGGATCAACTGCTATTCCTTCTCCGGATATAACATGTCAAGAAATCCAACTTCCTTTAGCCAAAACTCACATTTCTGAACTTGGCATACAAGCGGTGTTCCTCGGTTTCTCCAAAACCAATCGCAAATGTTCCTTGTGTTCCTCTTCATTCTTGAGAAAATCAAAATGTCATCAATGAACACCACGACGAACTTATCCAAAAACTCCATAAACACTTTGTTCATCAGGTTCATGAAATAGGCTGGTGCGTTAGTCAGTCAAATGACATAACGGTATACTCATCAGTCCATATCTAAGTGGTAAATGCAGTCTTGGGTATGTATTGCTCCCGAATCTTCAGTGATGGTACCACGATCGTAATCGATCTTGGAAAACACCTTAGCTCCTTGCAAGCGATCAAATAGATCATTTATCATTGGCGGTGGGTACTTGTTCTTGATTGTTACTTCATTCAATCCACGATAATCAACAACCATTCTTAACGATCCATCCTTCTTCTCCACTAACAAAGCGGGTGATCCCCAAGGTGAAGAACTTGGGCGAATAAAACCTTTATCCAACAATTCCTTAATCGCTTCTTGATTTCGCCAAATCACATGCGGGCATCACATGCAGTTAAACCCGATATCGGGCTGTTCACGGCAGCAGCTCGATCAAAAACTCAATGTCTCTATCCGGTGGCATTCACGGTAACTCTTAGGAAATACATCGGAAAATCCTTCACCTGGTACTTCTTCTGCACCACTCGATAAGCAATTAACTTGTGCTCTCCTCGGCTCGTCTGCGTGATACATATGATCCTTCTTCCTTACGGTGTGGTGAGCAAAATTGACTTAGTGGAGCAATCTATGTTTCCTCTATACCTTGATAACCAATCCATTCCTAATATCACATCAAACCTTGGGATTCCAGAACTGCTCAGTGCGAGGGAAAACATAGTGTCCAATCCTTAATGGCAATCGATCACACCATTTACTAGCCATGTATTCTGCTCGGGTGAGGTTGCTAGCATGGGTGACCTAAGGGCTTGGGTTGGTAACTTGTACTTATCCACAAATCCCTTGATATGTATGAATCGATGCACGATGTCGAAAAGAACAACTGCATAAATGACAACAAAAACTTACCGATTCTTGCATCGGACTGATCTTCAACCTCCTCCACATCAATGTGGTTCACATCCCCTGTTGAAAGGGTTGGGCTTCTTTCGAGCTTCCATTGCCATTTCCATTCGGCATACGGGCAGTCATTGGCATAATGCCCGATCTTGCGGCACTTAAAGCAAGTAATGTGACTCAGGTCTACTTTGGATGGTGTTGCCGGGTTGGTGCGGTTTCATCCATTGCTTCCTCCATTCCGTTCCCATTCTTAGTGCCATTATGGTTGTCTGAATTACCTCCTCCATGGGTATCTGAAACTGAATTCCTGATTTAGGGGTATACTTGAGGCTTCTTTGGGCTCGAGTTATACTTCCCTTGCCCATACTTTCTCTTGCGGTTCTCAATTTTCTCTGCTGTTTTCCTTCAATCATGAGGCTCGGTCTACCAACTCCTGGTAGTTGTTGAAGCTTGCTACCATCAACGGCATCTTGAACTCATCATTCAGTCCTTCTAGAAACTTCTCTGTTTAGCTGCATCATAGCAATGTCATCAGGGCATATCGTGCTAACTTACTAAAATCATCCACATCTTGCCATGAGTCCTTCCTCCTTGGCGTAAGTTGCGAAACTCACGCTTCTTCATAGCCATAGCTCCTGCTTTGAAACATGGGCGGTCTGAAAAGCTTGCTGAAACTGATCCCATGTGGCGGTGTCTCTGAGGTAAGTGGCTGTAAAATTCTCCCACCATCTTTGCTGCGGGTCCTTCAAGCTGATGTCTGCAAACTTCACTCTTTCACCATCTGTGCATCCTGCGTGGTCAACTCCTTCCTATCTTGCGGAGCCAATCATACTGCTACAATCGGCTCGGTGCTCTTTGGAATACCGTGGATTCAGTCTAAGAAGCGAGTCAAGTGGTCCGCGGTGGTGGTGGCGGTGGGTTGTTATTGTTGTTGTTGTTGTTGTTGCCACAGTTACGCACCAATGTTTGAATCGAGATTGATACTGCTCTTTGGATCAATTGGGTGATCTCTGGCGGAAAAGCGAACCGGAGTCACGTCTGGAGGCATCGATGGGTTTAGAAAAGATGAGAATTTAGAATAGATTGAGGTCTAAGGGAATCACTACCCAAATGCACATGAGCAAATGCACAAAATCACTTCATTCAATCAAACAAGGGCTTTAGCGATCTAACTATCGCTAAGTCGTGTACTAAAATGTTTACATGGAGGAATACTACTAATATGTGGGGACTTCTACTAATTTGAACGGTGGAAGACTCCATGATGTACTGCTCGACCGTCTTCAAAGTCGGGTTCACTTGGATCCGTATCGGTGTCGTCGATGTTGATGTAGTCGCTTGGACAATCGACATCTGGTCTTCATTCCTAAGCGTAACTTCTTCTTGAGTTCTTGATCTCGTACTTAAGATCGTTATTGTGTCTCGCGCGAACTACGATCTCGTCCATATAGTCCTTGCGTGTAGTCTTTAGTTCTCCTTCGATTCGATGATCCTTCCCTTTGCATTACGCAACTCCAACATATCATTGCACATTTGGTTTTCTGGCGTCGAATGTGCTGATTTAACTCTGGATGAAAGCTGCAATGGACCTATCCTTCTTGGTGCTAACTATGTCCCATTTTTCATCTCGGCGTCCATAAATCTGGTAGATAGTGTCCTTGAGGTCTTCTTGATAAACTTCTCCAATCGTCCCATGGTGATGTGAGCTGCCATGCTCTTTCCGGACTCAAGTTGGTGCCTTGAAAACACTATCTATAGGCTTGGTGATTGGGGCGAATGTCCTTCTGGGCGTGAGCTTGAATCTTCGGCGCTCCTCTTGAGCGAGTGGCGTTGAAAGTTCGGTGAAGCTGGGTAGTCAATGTTGGTGCTTGGTAACTTCCTTCAAGTGAAATCCAAAGGTGTGCCTTCATCGGTTGGGTGTACTTGATCTTGCGCGTCCGTCATCCTAAAGAGAGTAGAAAAGATGAGGAGTTAGAAAATGGGAAGAGAGTAGTGATCTATGGTTTTAACTTAGTGGTCGTGTCTCTGATCGGCGTGTGCTCGATACCATTCTCTGTGGCGACCGGACCGAATGGATCAAGTCTCGTGCTCGGTGTCATCCTGGATCGATAATCTTGACACCACAGATGCCTTGAAGGATTTATAGCGAGTAGCAATCACACACTTATTACATCGTTGTCCACAAGGGAACTTAATACAATAATATGGCTTAAGGCCATCTAATAATAACAATGGAAGGCTTGGAAGATAAGTGAGTCCATCAACTCCATCGGCATCGAGTATAGAACCACGACCTAACACCTTACTAAGTAAATGCGAAAAGTGCGCAGCGTGAAAGTTGCAGCCGAAAATGGAATTGACACATGGAATATCTTTGGCAATGTAACACATAAAAGCAATGAAGGAATAAGCCTATACTACATGCATATAAGGCTGGTGGTAAGGCTCTCTGATTTACATTTTGCATAAAGCTAGTTTTCCCTACAACAAAGGAATAATTTTATTTAACTATCATGGTGGTTGTTAAACATTGAGAATGGTTGTGACATCCTCAATCCCAATTAAAAAGTACTCATCAATCCCAATAACTTTTATTAGAAGTAACATGTTGAGATTCACATGATATTCAATTACGGATACTCAAAGCGTCCATAACAGGGGACACGGCTAATCATGATTAGTTTATACACTCTTGGAGGTTTGCGCACTTTTCCCCACAAGACTCGATCGCCTCGCTTGGTTCTCGCACTACATGGTGTTTGAAAGCGGATGGCCGAGACATAGTCTTTGAAGCGCTAGCACCTTACATGTGGGTAGACCGTACCAACCTACATCCCCTACATCAGCTAGCCTACCGTGAGAGTTCGCACAACAATCAACTCATGAGCCCATAATTGGCTTGTGGCTGCACGGAAGTTTCGGTTTGAATAATCTTATGATCCCTTAGAGCACAGGTGGCGGTCAGAAGAAATCTGAGCAAGTCTGATAGAAACAGGTGCCTCAATCCACCCGGATGTGTGTTTAGGTTTCCACCTTAGATAAACCATTAATTAACAATCTCACATCATCATGGATATTCACTCACCCAATCCGTCTACTAGCATAGCATGGCATAACAAGCAAGCGTAGAAGTAACTCCCAAGGTTTCATAAGTAAGCAGGTAATAGGTACTACCTCAAATCTACTTCCCAATCCCACAATTTAATTAGATCCTAAACATGCAAGGGTTTGAGGTTTGATCTAATGCATAAAAACTGGGTAGTAGAAAAGGTATGATCAAGTGTTACTTGCCTTAGCGATGATCCATGAGACCTAGAGATTGAGTAACAAGCGGCGCACTCCGGGTGATCTTGCGAGACAAACAACAAGCATACAATAAGTACTCATCTAATGCGGAAATCTCGAATAAAAGATCTAACCAGAAAGTTCAACTTAGAACCCTGGTTGCAAAAGAATCGAATCAAATAAAGCATCGAAGGTCGAAACTCGAGAGAAACGACTCGGTTTAGCAATCTGAAACTAAGTCAAAATTTTACAGTAGCAAAACTCTGTGTAAGTAGGTTAGTCGAGCGGCGGTTTCATATGAAACTCCAGGCGCTTGAATCACTGATTCCGATAAGCGGCGAGAAAATAAGCAGATGTGAAAATCGAATCGAAATCGAAATCAGAAAAATAGCGGATTAAATCCGATTAAAAAAAGCAGCGAACAGATTAAACAGCGGACGTTAGTTAACAGAACTAATCCAACGAACACGTTCATTGAAGCGAGCGGTTCGGTGAGCGTTCACTAAATAAGAAAACCGAAAAATAAAAATAAACCAATCTAGGTTTTGAAAAAAAAACCGAACATCGCGAAAAAACGGATCGGGTTTTCTAAAAAAAAACGGACAGGCGGTAGTGGCGGCGGCTACCTCGGCTCTTGGCGTGAGGCTCGACCTCCCGTGAGGTGGCGAGAGGTGAGGCGGTGAGGTCGAGGCGGCAATGCGGCAGTGGTGTGGCAGCAGCTCGGGCGACAGCCCGGGTGGCAGGCGGCTCAGGACATGGCGGGCTCAGCGTGGTGCGGCGGGATGAGGAAGGAGGAGGCGGGGTATAAAGGAGGGTGCTGCCTTGGGGAGGGCAAGCCAAAGGGCGGCGTGGTCAGCCGGACCTGGCCGGCCGGCAGGCGGCGTCTTGGCGGGACTCCTCCCTTGCCTGTGAGGGAGGGAGATGGGCAGGCGGCGGTGGGCCCTTGGCCCGAGCCCGAGGCGGCGGCGGCGTTTTTTTTAAGCAGAACTTAAACAAAATAAAAATCAAACCAAGCGAACTCCAAATTAAATAAAATAAATTTTCCCGGCTCCTAAAATGAGTCGAACAAAATGAACTTTAAAAGCAGGGCAAATATGCATATTTTAAAATGCTCATTTTTTTACCTAAAGCAAATAAATCCTCAAAACCAAAATTTGATTTATTTATAATATCTTCATTTTTCCAAAATGTTGGGAAAGTCATATTATTCCCTCTCTTAAATTTTGTATCGGAAAACTTTTGAAGACAAATAAATAAATCCAAATGATCCTATTTTCAAAATTTGAAATCTCAAATATGAAAATAATGAAATCTCAACTCTCTCAGGGTCCTTGAGTTGCGTGAAATTTTCTAGGATCGAAAAATGCGAGAAAATATGATATGCATGATGGCCTAATGTATAACATTCCAAATTGAAAATTTGGGATGTTACATATCAACAATGCTACTGCGGAGACTACTCTAGCTAATTGCTCCCAATTTCAATATGTATCCAGTTGAGACTTAGAGTTATCTGGATCGGTGTCAAAACTTGCATCGGCGTAACCCTACGTACCAACCTTTATCACCTCCATAATCAAGAAACATATCATTATTCCACTAAGGACAATTTTTGACCGATGTCCAGTGATCTTCTCCTAGATCACTATTGTATTCCCTTGCTAAACTCAGTGTAGGGTATACAGCATGGCATACTTTATAGAACCTATGGCTGAGGCATAGGGAATGACTTCCGTTCTCTTTCTATCTTCTGCCGTGGTCAGGTTTTGAGTCTTACTCACTTTCACACCTTGTAACACAGGCAAGAACTCTTTCTTTGACTGTTCCATTTTGAACTACTTCAAAATCTTGTCAAGGTATGTACTCATTGAAAAAACTTATCAAGCGTCTTGATCTATCTCTATAGATCTTTATGCTCAATATGTAAGCAGCTTCACCGAGGTCTTTCGTTGAAAAAACTCATTTCAAATACTCCTTTGTGCTTTCCAGAAAATTCTACATTATTTCCGATCAACAATATGCCATTCACATATACTTATCAGAAATGATGTAGTGCTCCCACTCACTTTCTTGTAAATCTGGGCTTCACATGAAATCTGTATAAAACTATATGCTTTGATCAACTCATCAAAGCGTATATTCCAACTCTGAGATGCTTGCACCATTCCATAGATGGATCGCTGGAGCTTACACATTTTGTTAGCACCTTTAGGATCGATAAAATCTTTAGGTTGCATCATATACAACTCTTCTTCCAGAAATCCATTCAGGAATGCAGTCTTTACATCCATTTGCCAAATTTCATAATCATAAAATGCAGCAATTGCTAACATGATTCGGACAGACTTAAGCATCGCTACGAGTGAGAAAATCACATCGTAGTCAACACTTTGAATTTGTCGAAAACATTTTTGCGACAATTCAAGCTTTGTAGATAGTAACACTACTATCAGCGTCCGTCTTCCTCTTGAAGATCCATTTATTTTCTATGGCTTGCCGATCATGAACAAGTCAACCAAAACCACACTTTGTTCTCATACATGGATCCCATCTCAGATTTCATGGCCTCAAGCCATTTCGCAGAAGCTGGGCTCATCATCGCTTCCTCATAGTTCGTAGGTTCGTCATGGTCAAGTAACATGACCTCCAGAATAGGATTACCGTACCACTCTGGTGCGGACCGTACTCTGGTTGACCTACGAGGTTCGGTAGTAACTTGATCTGAAGTTACATGATCGTCATCATTAGCTTCCTCACTAATTGGTGTAGGAGTCACAGGAACAGGTTTCTGTGATGAACTACTTTCCAATAAGGGGGCAGGTACAGTTACCTCATCAAGTTCTACTTTCCTCCCACTCACTTCTTTCGATAGAAACTCTTTCTCTAGAAAGGATCCATTCTTAGCAACAAAGATCTTGCCTTGGTTTGTGATAGAAGGTGTACCCAATAGTTTCTTTTGGGTATCCTCGAAGATTTACTTCTCGATTTGGGTTCGAGCTTATTATGTTGAAACTTTTCACATAAGCATCATGATCCCAAACTTTAAAGCGACAACTTTGGTTTCTTGTCAAACCATAGTTCATCGGTGTCGTCTCAACAGATTTAGATGGTGCCCTTTTAGCGTGAATGCAGCTGTCTCTAATGCATAACCCCAAAACAATAGTGGTAAATTGGTAAGAAACATCATAGATTGCACTATATCCAATAAAATGCGGTTATGGCGTTCGGACACACCATTATCTTTGTGGTGTTCGGTGGCATGAGTTTGTGAAACTATTCCACATTGTTTTAATTGAAGGCCAAACTTCGTAACTCAAATATTTTCCTCCACGATCAGATCGTAGAAACTTTATTTTCTTATTACGATGATTTTCCACTTCACTCTAAAATTTTATGAACTTTTGAAATGTTTCAGGACTTATGTTTCATCAAGTAGATATACCCATATCTGCTCAAATCATCTGTGAAGGTCGGGAAAATAACGATACCTTGTGAGCCTCAACACTCATCGGATCGCATACATCGGTTGTATTATTTCCAATAAGTCGGTTGCTCGCTCCGTTGTTAGGAGAAGCGAGTCTTAGTCATCTTGCCCATAAGGCATGGTTACGCAAGCATCAAGTGATTCATAATCAAGTGATTCCAAAATCCCATCACATGGAGTTTCTTCCGCGCTTTGTACCAATCTGACCTAAGCGGCAGTGCCACAAATAAGTTGCACTATCATTATTAACTTTGCATCTTTTGGCTTCAATATTATGAATATGTGTATCACTACGATCGAGATCCAACAAACCATTTTCATTGGGTGTATGACCATAGAAGGTTTTATTCATGTAAGCAGAACAACAATTATTCTCTAACAAATGAATAAGCTGTATTGCAATAAACATGATTAAATCATATTCATGCTCAGCATAAACACCAAATAACACTTATTTAGGTTCAACACTAATCCCAAAAGTATAGGGAGTGTGCGATGATGATCATATCAATCTTGGAACCACTTCCAGCACACATCATCACTTCACCCTCAACTAGTCTCTGTTTATTACGTAATTCCTGTTTGAGTTACTAATTTTTAGCAACCGAACAAGTATCAAATACCAGGGCTACTATAAACACTAGTAAGGTACACATCAATAACCTGTATATCAAATATACCCTTGTTCACTTTGCCATCCTTCTTATTCACCAAATATTCAGGGCATTTCCGCTTCCAGTGACCATTTCCTTTGTAGTAGAGGCACTCAGTTTCAGGCTTTAGTCTAGCTTTGGGCTTCTTCACGGAAGTGACAACTTGCTTGCCATTCTACATGAAGTTACCTTTCTTTCCCTTTGCCCTTCTCTTGAAACTAGTGGTCTTGTTAATCATCAACACTTGATGCTCTTTCTTGATTTCTACCTTCATCAATTTCATCATCATGAAAAGCTCGGGAATCGTTTTCGTCATCCCTTGCATACTATAGTTCATCACGAAGTTCTACTAACTTGGTGATGGTGACTAGAAAATTCTGTCAATCACTATTTTATCGGAAGATTAACTCCCACTTGATTCAGCGATTGTAGTACCCGGACAATTTGAGCACATGCTCCTTTGCTTGAGCTATTCTCCTCCATCTTTTAGCTATAGAACTTGTTGGAGACTTCATATCTCTCAACTCGGGTATTTGCTTGAAATATTAACTTCAACTCTGGAACATCTCATATAGTCCATGGCGATCAAAAGCGTCTTTGAAGTCGATTCTAAGCCGCTAAGCATGGTGCACTAAACTATCAAGTAGTCATCATATTGAGCTAGCCAAATGTTCATAACGTCGCATCTGCTCCTGCAATGGAGATGCATCACCTAGCGGTGCATCAAGGACATAATTCTTCTGTGCAGCAATGAGGATAATCCTTAGATCGCAGATCCAATCCGCATCATTGCTACTAACATCTTTCAACTTAATTTTCTCTAGGAATATATCAAAAATAAAACAGGGTAGCTAAACGCGAGCTATTGATCTACAACATAGATATGCTAATACTACCAGGACTAAGTTCATGATAAATTAAAGTTCAATTAATCATATTACTTAAGAACTCCCACTTAGATAGACATCCCTCTAATCATCTAAGTGATCACGTGATCCAAATCAACTAAACCATGTCCGATCATCACGTGAGATGGATTGGTTTTCAATGGTGAACATCACTATGTTGATCATATCTACTATATGATTCCGCTCGACCTTTCGGTCTCCAGTGTTCCGCATATGCATATGCTAGGCTCATCAAGTTTAACCTGAGTATTCCGCGTGTGCAAAACTGTCTTGCACCCGTTGTATTTGAACGTTGAGCTTATCACACCCGATCATCACGTGGTGTCTCAGCACGAAGAACTTTCGCAACGGTGCATACTCAGGGAGAACACATATACCTTGAAATTTAGTGAGAGATCATCTTATAAAGCTACCGCCAAACTAAGAAAAATAAGATGTATAAAAGATAAACATCACATGCAATCAAAATATGTGACATGATATGGCCATCATCATCTTGCACTTTTGATCTCCATCTCAAAATCTTGTCATGATCTTCATTGTTTGCGGCATGACACCATGATCTCCATCATCTTGATCTCTATCAACATGTCGTCACATGGTGCGTCTAGCCAACTATTGCTCTTGCAACTATTGCTATCGCATAGCGATAAAGTAAAACAATTATTTGGCACTTGCATCTTATGCAATAAAGAGACAACCATAAGGCTTCGCCGATTGCCTATAACTTCAACAAAACATGATCATCTCATACAACAACTTATATCTCATCACGTCTTGACCATATCACATCACAACATGCCTGCAAAAACAAGTTAGGCGTCCTCTACTTTGTTGTTGCAAGTTTTACGTGGCTGCTACGGGCTGAGCAAGAACCGTTCTTACCTCGCATCAAAACCACAGCGATAGTTCGTCAAGTTAGTGTTGTTTTAACCTTCTCAAGGACGGGCGTAGCCACACTCAGTTCAACTAAAGTTGGAAAGCGACACCCCCGACCACACATGTGTGCAAAGCACGTCGGTAGAACCAATCTCGCGTAAGCGTCTGGCGTAATGTCGGTCGGGCGCTTCATCCAACAATACCGCCGAACCAAAGTATGACATGCTAGTAAGCGGTATGACATATCGCCCACAACTCACTTGTGTTCTACTCTTGCATATAACATCTCGCATAAAACCTGGCTCGGATGCCCTTTGTTGGGAGCGTAGTAATTTCAAAAAATTCCTCGCTACGCAAGATCATGGTGATGCATAGCAACAAGAGGGAAGTGTTGACCACATACCCTCGTGAACCGAAAGCGAGCGTTAGCACAACCACGGTTGATGTAGTAAATGCGTCTTCATGATCCAACCGATCAAGTACGAGCATACGACACCTCCGAGTTCAGCACACATTTAGCTCGTTGACGTCCCTCGAACTTCGATCCAACCGAGCTTTGAGGGAGAGTTCCGTCAGCACAATGACGTGGTGATGATGATGATGTTCTACCGACGCAGGGTTTCGCCTAAGCACTGCAATGATATTATCGAGGTGGACTATGGTGGAAGGGGGCACCGCACACGGCTAAGAGATCCAAGGGATCAATTGTTGTGTCTAGAGGTGCCCCCTGCCCTCGTATATAAAGGAGCAAGGGAGGGAGAGGCGGTCGGCAAGGAGGAGGCACGCCAGGGAGGAGTCCTACTCCCATCGGGAGTAGGACTCCCTCCTTTCCTAGTTGGAGTAGGAGAAGGGGGAAAGAGGAGGGAGAGAGGAAGGAAAGGGGGCGCCCCCCCCCCCTCCTTGTCCAATTCGTACTAGAGGGGGAGGGGGGGCGCGGCCTGCCCTGGCCGCCCCTCCTCTTCTCCAATAAGGGCCATCTTGGCGCATTAAACCCCCGGGGGGTTCCGGTAACTCCCGTGTAACACCCCGGATGTAACTTTCCATATTTGTAACTCCAACTCTTGCCATTTTCGGCATTGGGATATGATATTCCCTCCGTGGTTGGGTTTTTGTCTTTCGTTTTGCATTTTGTTTATGTCATGCATCTCATATCATGTCATCATGTGCATCTCATTTGCATACGTGTTAGTCTCATGATTAGAGCATTTTCCCGTTGTCCGTTTTGCAATCCGGCACTCCTATGTCCCCGGCGTCCCCTTTTACGTTTTTAGTGGCGGGTACTAAACTTTCTCGGAATGGACTGAGGTTTGTCAAGTGGCCTTGGTACACCACGGTGAACCACTGTCAAGTTTGGTCATTTGGAGCTCGTTTAGTACTCCAGCGGTTAACCGCACTCTCAAAGGCCTCTTTTAAGTTGCAGCCCAACACCCCTTCAAAACAGCCCAATAACCCATCTAAGTCACTTCCATGCTCTCCGTCGTCGGATCACGATCGTGTGGTGAAAACTACAATCAATTTGGAGCTCCCTAGCCTCCTCTACCTCTATTTAAAGGCCCCCATTTCCAAATCCGGATCCTCCACCCTAACCTAGCCCGCTCCTCTCCCCTTGCCCGGGCGTGTCCAGTCGGGCGGACCGTCCGCCCGCCGCCACCAACCAGCAAGGCGCGCCACGTGGGCGCGCCCACTCGCCGCCCGCCCGGCCCGCAGGGCCAGCAGGAAACCCCTCCCGCCGCGCCGCCCGCGCCGCGCCAGCGGACCTCGCCGCCCGCCCGGGCGCCGCCTTGATCCAGCAGCGCAAGCCGCCCTTCATGGCCGTCGCCCGGCGCCGCCTGCCCGCCTCGGCCTCGGCCCCATGCCAGTCGCCGCCCGGCCTCTCCTCCCGGCCCGAGCACGCCGCCCGGCCGCCTCGGAGCCAGCGCCCGGATCTCGAGATCCAATCGAGCGGTTGACTTTCCTTCTCCCTCGATTTCCTCCAAGTCCTTTTTCTGTGATTATATTGTTGCATTTTCATCATGCCATAACTCTGCACCCGCGGCTCCGTTTTGGGCGTATATCATACCGAAGTGTTCGTCTCGATGAGTAGATCATTTCATCTCATTGCATAATTTTCATTTGAGCTCATCTTGATGCCCGAAATGCTATTGGAAGAGGGCTATGTGATGTTAGTTTCTGTTTCTTAACAGAACATGCACTTTTGTCATTTTTGCCATGATTAATGTGTGCATCTTATGAATTTGAGTCCTACAGGTGTTTTGTAATATGCCATGCCATATTTACAGGGGTGTATGCCATGTATTTTTGTGATCTCTGTGGTGACTAGCACAAGCATGCAAACTAGGCTTCATGATGTTGCTGATTTCAGCCCCTGTTTTGCTGATATTTTTATGTCATGTTAACTTGATGCTATAGAGAGATCCATGCATATTTTGAGATACTTCAGTAAGGATGTTTTGAACGTATGGTTATGCTCTATCCATCCATGCCCTTGTTTGTAATTATGGGGTGACATAGCTTGAGTCAATCGAGCTCTACTTTTGCTATAAAATGTTTCCTGGCAGATTGTTTACATGTTATGCAATTTTGCCAAGGTTGTTGTAGTTGATCCGTGTATGCTATGATGTTGTTCTTGCCATGTATAACTTCTATGCCATGTCTTCTTGATGTATGTATGCTTAGTTTATCATGAAATGCTCTGTAGTGAGTGCATCGAGCTCGCGAACATGCCTACTTGTTATCTGTTTTTGTCATGCCCTGTTTCCTGAAACCTGTAACGAAACTTGCTATGTTTACGTGGGTGCCATAATATCTTATGATCCTTTTTGGCTCATGGTCAGTAAGGGACTTTTGTTCTATGCTTTGAGTAGATTCATGCCATGCCTTGTTTTGCTATTATAAGTTCCTGTAGCATTGCATATTTTGCACTTTTGCCATGCTTGTTTGGACCTGTTAATGTGTGATTTAGCCGTAGCTCAGTGTTCATCTTTTGTCAAGCATCTTGAGTAGATCACTGCCATATGCTTTTCTGGTACGTTTGGGTGCAGTAGCTTAATTTCTTGTTGCTTGCTATGTGGTATCATCTTTGTTAATGGCAGATTTGTGCCATTCTTGTTTTGCTTGTCATTTGCAAACCGTACATCCGATTCGGTGATCTTTATATCGATTTCAACGAAATCATCTCACCTTTCAGCGGCATACTTGGTTTGCCAAGTTGATGCCTGGTTCATCATTTTCCTTCGAACGCATCGCATTGCATATCACATCTAGCATATCATGCCATGTTTTGCATCATGTTGCTTGTGCATTGCCGTGATTAATTGTGGTTCCTTTGCTTGTGTTCTTGCTTTGGGTAGAGCCGGGAGATGAGTACGTGAACGAGGAACCTGTTGAGAACGCTTACGAGGATCAAGCTTTCGACAACTCTGAGAAACTTGCAGGCAAGATGACCATACCCTCGAAATCACTTCTATCTTTGCTTGCTAGATGCTCGCTCTTTTTCTATGCCTATGCTACGATGCCTATCACTTGCTTATCATGCCTCCCATATTGCCATGTCAAGCCTCTAACCATCCTTTCCTAGCAAACCGTTGATTGGCTATGTTACCGCTTTGCTCAGCCCCTCTTATAGCGTTGCTAGTTGCAGGTGAAGATGAAGTTTGTTCCTTGTTGGAACATGGAGATGTTGTTCCTTGTTGGAACATGTTTACTTGTTGGGGATATCACAATATATCTGCTATAATTAATGCATCTATATACTTGGTAAAGGGTGGAAGACTCGGCCTTATGCACGGTGTTTTGTTCCTCTTGCGCCCTAGTTTCCGTCATACGGTGTTATGTTCCTTGATTTAGCGTTCCTTACGGTTGGGTGATTTATGGGACCCCCTTGACAGTTCGCTTTGAATAAGACTCCTCCAGCAAGGCCCAACATTGGTTTTACCATTTGCCACCTAAGCCTTTTCCCCGGGTTTTGCGAGCCGAGGTCATCTTTATTACCCCGGGCGGTGCTCCTTGAGTGTTGGTCCAAACTAAACACCGTCTTGGGACCATTCCTTGGCAACTTGGATTACGTCGGTACTGTATGCTTAGCTTATCCGGTGTGCCACGAGCGAGATATGTGCAGCTCCTATCGGGATTTGTCGGCACGATCGGGTGGTCTTCTGGTCTTGTTTTATTCTTTGTCGAAATGTCTTGTAGTCCGGGATTAGAGACGATCGGGTCTTCGGTAGAAGGAATATCCTTCGTTGACCGTGAGAGCTTATAATGGGCTAAGTTGGGACACCTGCGAGGGTATTATCTTTGAAAGCCGTGCCGCGGTTATGAGGCAGATGGGAATTTGTTAATGTCGGTTGTAGAAAACCGAAGTTGACCTTAATTAAAATACATCAACGCGTGTGTAACCGTGATGGTCTCTTCTCGTGAGTCAGAAGTGAACTGATGTTGGAGTTATGTTTGGCGTAAGTAGTTCGGGATCACTTCTTGATCGCTACTAGCTTCGACCGTGCCTTGCTTCTCTTCTCGCTCTCTTTTGCGAATGTAGCCACCATATATGCTAGTCGCTGCTGCAGCTCCACCTCACAACTCTGTCCTTCCTATAAGCTTAAATAGTCTTGATCTCGCGGGTGTGAGATTGCTGAGTCCCGTTACTCAGATTCTACCAAAACAGTTGCAGTGCCGGCGATGCGGTCTGGTGGCGCAACCCGATCTCAAGTGGGAGTTCGACGAGGCGTGGTCGTTACTATGTGTCTTTCTGATGATCGATAGTGGAGCCAGTTGGGACGATCGGGGATCTGTGTAGCATTTGGGGTATTCTTCTTTTATTTTGGTTCCGTAGTCGGACCTTGAGTGTAATCTGTATGATGGATGTTTATTTATGTATTGTGTGAAGTGGCATTGTAAGCCAACTATGTATCTTTTCCTTATGTATTACATGGGTTGTGTGAAGATTACCTCACTTGCGACATTGCTTTCAATGCGGTTATGCCTCTAAGTCGTGCCGACACGTGGGAGATATAGCCGCATCGAGGCGTTACAAGTTAGTAATCGAGCCTTCCTCGACTTAAGGCCACTGCTTGATTGTTTCTTTGGCGTTGTTGAGTCTAGAACAAAAATGTTTTGAGTCTTAGGATTATATATATCGGATAGGATTCTTTTACTCCCGGTCCCTTAATCGCTCTGGTGAGGTCTCTGGCGTAGAAGTTTTGACTCTCCTCTCCTCAAATTTCACTAAAAAAGTTTTAGGATCACGCGGGTATCTTGGAATCGTTCGTTGGTTTTGTGGCGAGAACATTGTTCTTGGTGCCTCGACATTTAGGGGTTGTGGCGGTGTCCGGGGAGTTGAGCTCCAGGTGTTGTCGTCACAATTTTATCGTTGCGATTCGGAATACGAGATTTGCCGACATCGAAAATCTCTTTTATGCGAGTTGTTGGTGAGATAACCCGATAACTTGATCTTGAGGCGAGCTCGGGAGTATTGCCATGACTCGTATAACGGATGCTTTTGAAGGTCGAGGTACCACGATTTCGAAGGTTTCTTGGTTATGTGTTGTGGATGGATACAATTGGATCTAGGTATTGTTAGTTTGGGTGATATATTTTGTGTCCCTGTATCCCCAACACAGTTGCATAACCGAGAAAGTTTCGGGAGTTTATAGGTGGGATTCAAGTAGCTCTTAGCATTTCTTCCCTTGAGATATTTGGTTTGTGATTGGGTAATCCTTACCACTTATTTGTTCGATCTACCTTGTTATTTTTTCATCAACCCTTTATCAAGTGGCTTCTCACCTTAATGGGCGTGTGATGTTAGCTTTGGAATTCATTCGTTCATCCTTGTTGAATGTTTATTGTGAAGACTATATGTTGCAATTTCTATCCGTTGATTCAACTTGTCTATATGTCTATCATTGTGCTAACGGATGTCACCCTCTTGAGGATGGCTCCATGTAGCGTCTGAATCCGGAGCATAATGATGGGAGTCGATCAGACCCTCCACCTCCACCTCCGCCTCGGAGGCATGGCAACTATCATGGCAGCCACCAATGCCAATGCTCGAGATGATTTTGCAACTCTTGCAGAAGCGTACCCAAGGGCAAGGCAATCAAGGAAATCAAGGCCAAGGCAACAACCAGCCGCACTTTGCTACCCTCAATCGGTTCCTCGCTAATCAGCGAAGTCTTTCGGTTTACGTGCCGAGGCCACGGGCGCCGACGATTGGCTTGTGGACATCTGCAAACATTTTGAATGTAGCAATGTCGGACACGAGGACTTTGTCAAGTTTGCTTCGTTTCAACTCAAGGACCAAGCTGCTGAGTGGTTCCGCAATACAAAGATGCGGAGGAGGTCGTGTAATTACAGGATGAGTTCGCGAGACTTCAAAGCTCACCACATTCGAAAAGTGTTGTTGAGAGCAAGCGTGAGGAGTTCCGCAATCTCAAGCAAGGCAACATGTCGTGTATCAATACAATATCCAGTTCGAAGCTTCGCTTCGCTTTGCTAAGCAAGATGTCACGATGAAAAGAGTATGATCTATCAATTCAGAGGTGGTCCCGGAGAAGATCTGCAATTAGCTCTCGTGCTTTTGAGCGAGAAAAGTATGATGAATTCTACAACATGGGACTGAAGCAAGAAGCTGCCTAGCTCAAATGTGAGGCTTCTAAGAAGAGAATCGAGGGATGCAGATTCAGTCTTCTTCTTCCTCTCAAGTGGCAGCTAAGCGGCAAAAGTTCTACCTTCCTCCTCCTCCGTTCCGTCGGCCTTATCGGCGAGAAGAACTCGGTGGTCGTGGATCTTCCACCCACCCAACCCAGGCTATCAGAACAAGTCTAATTCTCAAGCTCCAAGGTCAAATGCTCCTTATCACCGTCCGCTCTCGGGCGTGACTTGCAACAAATGTCGTGAGAAAGGTCACTATGCGAACAAGTGCTTCAACCAAAGCGCCTTCGCCTCCTCCTCTGTGAAATCTTCAAGCAATGCGTGGTCAAGCATAATCCCAAGTGCGCAAAGGTGAACATGATGAATGCAGGCATAAGCGGAAGATTCTTGATGTGATTATGGGTAATCTTCGATTAATGATATTCTGCAAAAGTTTTATTTGATACGGTGCATTGCATTGTTTCATGTCTAGATCATTTGTTGCAAAGCATGATTTCATTTCGGAAATGTTTGAAAAACCCTTGGGAGTTGTTTATCCAGCCTCTTATATGAGGGCTACCACAATGATTCGGATGTTTCTATCAAGATGGGCGACTATAGATTTCTATCTAAACCATTTGTTCTTGGTGACTCGGATATTGATCTTATTCTCGGGATGGGTGGCTTTCTTAGCATAAAGCTCGACTTGATTGTGCTGCGGGGAAATTCAATTGACTCACTCTTCTAATGATGTGATCATCTATGCGCTCGTGATGAAACCATTGGTTGTTTTCTCTCAATGAGAAGAGGCGAATTGGATGCTATCTCTTAGATTCGATCATTTGTGAGTACCAAGATGTCTTTCGGAAGAGCTTCGGGAATGCCTCCTCACGGCGAGTTGAATTCGTTATCGATCTTGAGCACAACCTTTGAACCCATTTGCAAGCGTCCATACAAGCTTGGACCTAATGAGCTGAAGGAATTGAAGAAGCATTTCGATGAACAAGAGCGTCTGGGTTTGATCGGACCGAGTTCATCTCCTTGGGGTTGTGGTGTTCTTTTGTCGGAAGAAGGATGGCGCGGACCGACTTTGCGTTGATTACCGTCCATTGAATAAGAAGACTATCAAGAACAAGTATCCACTTCCCAACATCAATGAGCTTTTGAGCAACTCAAAGGTGCTAAAGTGTTCTCCAAGCTTGACCTTCGTATGGGTTATCATCAAATTCGCATTCGTGAACAAGATATTCCCAAGACAGCATTGAGAACAAGCTTTGGTTCTTATGAATATCTGCCATGTCTTTCGGCCTTGTCAATGCTCCTCCAACATTCTCTCGGATGATGAACTTCATCTTCAACCCCTACACCAATGAATTAGTCTTGGTCTATCTTGATGATATTTTGGTCTTCTCCAAGAATAAGAAGGATCATGCCAAACATTTGCGATTGGTGCTCGACAAGCTCGAGAGCATCAATTCTATCTGAAGTTTTCCAAATGTGAATTTTGGCTTGATGAAGTTCTTTACCTTGGTCATATCATCTCCGCCAAGGGCATCGCTGTTAATCGAGAAGGTGTCTGCGGTTGTGAATTGGGAACCTCCTCGAGAATGTCAAGCAACTTAGCGATTTTCTTGGTCTTGCAAGCTATTGCGAAGATTCGTTGAGAACTTATCTAAGATTGCAAAGCCTCTTTCCAACCTCCTCGAAGCATGTAGTATATACGGTCTCACGAGTGTGGCGTTGCTTTCAATACTCTCAAAGAAACTCGTCAAGCTCATGTCTTGACTCCTCTTGATGAATCCAAGCCATTTGAAGTTTTACGTGATGCTTCTCTTCAAGGTCTCGGTCTGTGTTAATGCAAGAGAGAGAGTTGTGGCCTATACCTCTCGTCATTTGAAGCCCAGCGAAAGAACTACCCCTCATGATCTTGAGTTGGCGGCGATTGTCCATGCATTAATAACATGGAGACATCTCTTGTTAGGAAGGAAAGTGGACATTTTCACCGATCACAAGAGTCTCAAGTATATCTTCCTCAACCCAACCTCAACATCGAGGCAAACTCGATGGGTGAAATGATTCAAAGTACAACCCAGTATTGAATATACTCGAGGCAAGGCCAATGTGATTGCAGATGCTTTGAGCGGGAAGGCTTATTGCAGCAGTTTAATCCTCAAGCTCTTCAACGGATCTCTGTGAAGCTTTCCATAAGCTGAATCTTCAAGTTGTTCCTCAAGGCTTTCTTGCCAACCTCATAGTCTCTCCTACTTTGGAAGACCAAATTCGTGAGGCTCAACTCCTGGATACCATGGTGAAAAAGGTGAAGCGTGGTATCGACAAGGGCATTCAAGTACAAGTGCTTCCACATTGATGACAAAGATACTCTTTTCTTGAGGACGGATTGTGGTTCCAAAGGGTGATCTCGTAAAGTCATTATGAGCGAGGCACACAATTCGCTTCTATCCATTCATCACGGAAGTACAAAGATGTACCATGACCTCAAGCGAGTCATATTGGTGGACTCGAATGAAGCGAAATTACTCAATTCGTGAATGAGTGTGATGTCTGCGAGAATGGTGAAAGCGAGAACACCAACGACCAGCTGGTCTCCTCCAACCTCTTGCTATTCGGAATGGAAGTTTGTTCATATCGAGATGGACTTACGTGACTGGATTTCCAAAGTCCAAGCGTGGAAATGATGCTATCTTCGTTGTCATTGACAAGCTTACTAAAGTGGCTCATTTTCTTCATATCAAAGAATCTATCACAGCAGCTCGGTTGGCGAGCTATACACCTCGAGATTGTCTCCTTGCGGCATTCCACAATTGATCTCTTGAGACCGTGGCAGCATCTTTACCTCCAAGTTTTGGGATTCTTTTGAGAAGGCCATGGGCACCAACATTCGTTTCGGCACTGCTTTCCATCCTCAAACAAGTGGCCAAGTCGGCGAGTCAATCAAATCCTCGAAGACATGCTCGGGGCTTGTGTCATTTCCTTGGTATGAAGTGGGAAGATTGTCTTCCATATGCGAGTTCTCCTACAACAACACTTCAAGCGAGTTGGGCAAGGCCCATTGAAATTCTCTATGGCGAAAGTGCGTACTCCTCTCAATTGGTGCAGGGCGGTGAGCGTAACTTCTTGGCAATGACTTGATCTGAAGCGAAGAAATGTGCAAAGTCATTCGTGAGAATCTCAAAGCAGCATAAGCGCCAAAAAACTATTATGATGACAAGCACCGTGATGTGGCTTTTGAAATCGGAGACCATGTCTACCTCGCGTCTCTCAATGAAAGGCACTCGTAAACCCGGTATCAAAGGAAGCTTGCCCCTAGATCGTGGGTCCTTTCAAGATCATTGGTAAAAGGCGATCTAGCCTATCAACGAGCTTCCGTCAACCCGTGACGTGCGATGTGTTTCACGTGTCACAGCTTTGCAAGTGCTTCAAGACTCTGGCGCACCATCAACTTTGAAGAAATTGACCTCCAAGAAGATCTCTCTTATCATGAGCACCCGTTGCTATTCTTGAAGAAACCGGCGCAAGACTGCAACAAGTCAATCAAATTCCTGAAAGTGAAGTGGTCACATCATTCCGGAGAAGCCACACAGGGGCGAGGATCACCTCCGTTCGAATATCCGAAGTTCTTTCAGTCCTAGATCTGGGGCGAGATCCTCTTGTAGTGGTGGAGTGTTGTAACACCCGGATGTAACTTTCCATATTTGTAACTCCAACTCTTGCCATTTCGGCATTGGGATATGATATTCCCTCCGTGGTTGGGTTTTGTCTTTCGTTTTGCATTTTGTTTATGTCATGCATCTCATATCATGTCATCATGTGCATCTCATTTGCATCGTGTTAGTCTCATGATTCGAGCATTTTCCCGTTGTCCGTTTTGCAATCCGGCACTCCTATGTCCCCGGCGTCCCCTTTTACGTTTTTCGTGGCGAGTACTAAACTTTCTCGGAATGGACGAGGTTTGTCAAGTGGCCTTGGTACACCACGGTAGACCACGTGTCAAGTTTGGTCATTTGGAGCTCGTTTGGTACTCAGCGGTTAACCGCACTCTCGCAAAGGCCTCTTTTAAGTTGCAGCCCAACACCCTTCAAAACAGCCCAATAACCCATCTAAGTCACTTCCATGCTCTCCGTCGTCGGATCACGATCGTGTGGGAAAACTACACTCAATTGGACTCCCTAGCCTCCTCTACCTCTATTTAAAGGTCCCCATTTCCAAATCCGGATCACTCCACCCTAACCCTAGCCCCTTGCGCCGCGGGCGTGTCCGTTCGGGCGGGCGTGTCCGTCGGGCGGACACGTCCGCCCGCGCCCGCCCGGCCAGCGAAGTAGCGCCGCCCGGCAGCGCCCACATCGCCGCCGCCGCCCGGCCCGCGAAGGCCAGCGGGAAACCCTCGGCCAGCGCGCCGCCCGCGCCCTTGCCGGCGCCCACCGGACCTCGCCGCCCGCGGGCGGCGCCCGCCGCCGCCTCGCGCCCGCCCGCCCATGATCCGCGCCGACCGCCCGCCCGCCGCCCGGCCCGCCTCGGCCTCGGCCCCAGCGCGGTCGCCACCCAGCCTCTCCTCCCGGCCCC
>JAHIAM010003007.1:0-58916 GCA_021605205.1 Aegilops longissima
CACAAAGCGTGGTGGTTTTTTGAAAAAAAAACGAATGGTGGCGGTTTTGTGAAATCGCGTCCACAATTGTGGTGGTTTTTTGCAATTTACTAATTGTGCTATAGCTAGCTAATTAATAGAGAAAAGTGTCATTTCTTTTGTCCGTGCTTGGTCGACGCTACGTACTATACATACAGTATAGAGAGGACTAACTAGACATGCTAGCTAGCTAGTAATTAAGCAAAATGTAAGATCGTCATGAACATATATATGCAGAGAGAAGTGATATCGACCACCTCTCCTTCTCCGAGAGATTGGTCAAGAACAAGTTCTCGTGATATCTATCCGACACTACCGCCACATATATACAATAATTATCTTTTACAATACGGACGCTAGCGTGGTCACATAGTATTCCGTCTTGACGATCACATAGTCAAGAAAGAATGCCGCCAATTCCTCTTGAATTGCTCGCATGCGATCCGGTGCTAGGAGTTCATCCCGCTCAAACATCTAATTTTAAGAAGGGGTCATATATATATATATATATATATATATATATATATATATATATATATATATATATATATATATATATATATATATATATATATATATATATATATATATATATATATATATATATATATATATATATATATATATATATATATATAGGGAAAATCATCCTACCACCTGGTGGTAGTTACCCACATGTCTCATATACTATCTTATGGTAGTATATATCCTACTTTATCATTTTAAGTATGTTCATATACTATATATAAGATACTCAAAGTGAGTTGCATGAAAAAATTTCAAGTTGGCCCATGGTTTTATTATATTTGTGAAATACGTATATATTTGTACATAAAAGAGAGCATACTCAAAATATGATACATACTACCAAAAAATAGTATATATACTACTTAAACATTCTTATATAGTACATATTACACGTACATACTCTCCGATTTGATAGATACTACATACTACATATAAAACTCAAGTGATGGTAACTACCACTGGTGGTAGATAAAATTTGTCCTATATATATATATATATATATATATATATATATATATATATATATATATATATATATATATATATATATATATATATATATATATATGAATGAATGAAACTCAACACAAATGATGGTAATAAAATAAAATTGTGAATATTTTATTTACGCACTTCAAATTGTTTGTCGGAGTAGCCCTCTCACAGGTCGTGTGGCGGATGGACTCGCAAACGTAGTATCCACAGAAATCATTCCTTGTTCCTGCCACAACCACTTTACAAGAAACAGAGGTCAATCAAACTGATAATTAGCAAGCACATGCTAAATGGTATTGATGAAACTAGCGCTTGAATCACTAGGAGATGCGTGGAATATGCTACTATATAGTACTTACTTTGGTGTCTAAATTGCAGCTTCTTGGTAGTCCCGAGCTTTTTGGTGAATTTTCCCAAGCCCTGCCATACAAAGAAAACAATTACTTGATATCAGAAATGAACAAAGTTGCTGATATGGTGGATAATGATCGATTTAACTTACTTCTCGAGCAATTCAATCATTTCCGCATACTCCTTGGGATCTTTTCGTCTCGAGTCTAAGACAGTTACTACTCCCTGCTCAAGCTTAATCTCTAGGAGAATATAGTGGAACCTGCGCGCATGCATAACTCATCAATATTACATTTCTATAACCTGGACTAAATAAGGAAACCGAATATGCCACAAGACAAGAAACACTCACGTGTAGTTGTAAGGAAAGAGTATTGTATTTTTGTGTTCATTTATTTCCAACGATCGTAGCAAGTTGGCCTCGGTTTCTTGGCACGATATTTAACCTCATTTGCATCTATGAGATATGTGTTAATGAACCCAATATCACCCACTTGTTTTTTCTTCATTTCTCGCGATCTTCAATCTGCATAATATAGTGAGGATATTTATAAATACATGCAATGAAAGAGCTGAGTTATATAGAGATACTTAATGATGAGAAGTAGTACTACTTACAGACAGTAGCAGTGACCGTTGCTTTATCGAGGGCCAATTGATTGAAAAACTGATAGAACTCCTCAAATGGAATAGGCAACAGTTCAATTCCAAGGAGGTCATGCTCCTTTTAACTCTCACATACAAAGTATTCCTCCCTCGGACTCTTTGCAGGTTTTCATGTACCAATCATGCAATCTTCGCATCATCGTTGTTAGAGAGCTTTCATCTTTGACGAGAGGCTTTCCGTACTCAGATCTTTGTATCTGCACCTCAAGAAATCAAATTGTACATCGTCAAGGTAATCTTCAGGATTGCCATAACCGGCACCATCCTCGGATCGGCGATGTCGCTAGCGTGCACCTTGAGCGGGGGCACGATTGTTGCTTGTTCGCCGAGCTGGGCAATTTGTTTCCCAGCTCGTCGTTCTTTCATCCTTTGATCACCGAAGCATTCCCGATCTCTCCGCTTCGGCAAATGCCTTTCAATAATGCGCTCATAGTTGCCTTTCGCGGAGACTTGGGTGGTTTTGTCGGGGCAGCGAGTGCGCTTCGCTTTGACCGGATCTACCTTCTCCTCCGGAGGTGGATGTCTCTTTGCTTTCAACCCTTGAAACCAGTCATCCACTTGATCTGCGCGATCTTCGCGTTTTCCTCCTCGCTCCTCTCAGACGGTAACTTCTCCGAGTCTTGAGAGAAGGACCGAATCAGATCTCCTCCCGCCTTTGGCTGTACTGCTAGACGCCGGCAGAAGCAGACGGAGCGGATGTCTTCTTTCCTTGCTTACGAGGCGGAGGAGAAGGACTACGACGCCACGGAGCAGCCGGAGCGGCGGCGGGTCTCTTCCGCCCTTGCCGACGAGGCGAGAAGGAGGAGGCTGGCTGCCGGGACGCCCGGTGCAAGCGGAGAAGGAGACGGAGTGCCGCCACGCGCCGGAGAAGGAGCCGCCGAGTGCCACGATCGTCACTCACGGAGGAGGAGGCGGTGGAGGAGGCGGAGTGCCCGACTCACGGGAGGAGGAGGAGGAGGCGGAGGCGTCGATTCGGAAGGTTGATGAGATCCTTCCGCCATAGGCATGGAGTCTTCGAGCGAGAACCCAGCCGATACTCCCTTCACGGTAGGGTGGTCAAGCCGAGGTCCTCAAATCCCTCCGTTATTTCATCGACCATCACCTTAGCATATCCTTCCGAATCGGCCGGCGGTGAAAAGTTGAGTCGGGTTTAGTAGGATAAACAGAGCCAACAGCCGCCTTGACCTTCAAATTGCTCCATTGCGCCATAAGGTGGCAACTTCAGCATCCGTGATAGCATCCACGGATAGCTGGCAGAGCCGTCAAGGCATGCTTGCTCTGGCTGAAGCAGCTCGGTGGAAGCCACGCTGCTTCTCCGCCGAGATGGCGGGTAGCCGGGGAAGCTTGGCAGGTCGTTTGTTGTGATCTGCCGCTTCTCGTTCCTCTTCTCGTTCCTCTAGCCCCATTACCCTTTCGCAGCGCCTGCATTAGGCTCTGCTCGGCTTCTTCCTCCTCTCATGGGTTTTGTAACCCCTGCGTCCGAAATCCAGCCTTCCACGAAATGGAGCTGGCGTGCCTCGTGTCCGTCCGGTGTGCTCGGATTCCCGAGGGCCATTGTGAGCTCGTCCTTCTCCTATGCTCGAACGAACTTCCCTTGCTGCGCTGCTTCGATATAATGCTTAAGCCTCTTGGTGGTATGTCCAATTGTTCGTCCGCCCAAATGCACTTCCCGTTATAGGGTCAAGGATCCGCCGCCTCAAGAACCAAGTCCGCAACGGCAGCCAGTTCATTGTCTGGGTTCGATCCCTTTATCAAGCAGATCATTCTCAGCCTTGGCCCACTTAGGCGGGCTATGAGGTAGCCACGACCCGCAAGCGATGGTGAAGCTTCTTCTTCGCAACATTTCTCTTGTTTGTCGTGACATCTTTTTACTCTTTTCCGATGTCTTGTAGGCCACAAATGCGGGCGATCATCTCGATCTTCTCATATTTGCTCGTGAATTCTGGTGTCTCATTTTTTCGACATACGTATTGAGGTCTTTCTTCCAATTCCTGAATAGTTCTGCCATCTTCTTAAGAGCAAAAGACTTGATTAATGGCTCTATTATGGCTTCTCCGGATCATCCTCTGGCGGTAGGGTAAAATTTGACTTCAGCTCAGTCAAAGGTTATGCATATCATTGACACAAGACACCTCGGGGTCTTCGTTCTTAGGCTTATACCATTGGTGGATGCTGATCGGGATCTTGTCCCTAACCGTAACCCCATGACCGAGCAACAAATGCCTTCTTTGTCCGGTAGGGTTCAATCGGTTGGCCGTCATGCGATTTGTATGATCTCAAACTTTTCATCCGAGCTCAACTTTTTCTTGGGCCTCGTCTCTTTACGAAGTTGTGCTCGATCCGGAGGGCTAGAAAAAGAACAAAGACGAGAGTTAATTAATATGTGTACATATATACCAAAACAAAGACGAGAGCTAGTCAAGACAGCTTAACTAATATATATACCTGGCCGGACTCGGTTTGGTGATCACCGAGCCGTCCTCACGGTCTACTTCTTCACCCTCTCCTTCTTGCACCGCATTGGGTCATCGGAGCCATGTAAATCATAGCCACCGCTTCTTCACCCTCTCCTTCCGGACCATCGTTGTCGTTGAGAAACATCATCGAGGAGACGGCATCACTTCCGTGTGTGTGATTATGTCCCTCAACAACGCTTCTTGTGCTTCTCGGGGGTGTCCATAGTTTCTACAAATATTTACAACATGGCAATTATTATTCAAACATGATGATATGGATATATTAGTGCCAACGTAGAACTAGCTAGCTAATCACAATAAGGAATCATATTAGTGGCCTCGACGCTGCTTCTCTAGGGTTTGGGGTGGCCTCGACAACGCTTCAAGGGTTAGGGGTGGCCTCGAGAACGCTTCAAGCTAGGAGGGGTGCGTAATATCGACCCCCCACGTGTTGAAGCTATCGGGAGGGGTCGGCGCTGAACAATACATCTATGTCCCACAAGTGACGTGGGCATCGACGCCGTGATAGGGTAGAGGGTCGTGGATCGCCGAGCGGTCGAGGTCAAGGGTCGAAGATCGCCGAGGGTCGGGAGGTTGCCTAGTGTCAAAGGATTCAACAAAACCATGTCTTCATCATTAGGCGAGTAATGCTTGGTGCATGATGGTGAAGCTCTCCAAAGTTGTTTTGGAGAGGTCCCGGATAGGATAACCCGCTTTTGGTACAAAGTTCAGCAAAAGGCAAATTATCCTATCCGGACTCCATTCGTAACAACTTTGAGGACTTCGTACCATCATGCCATGGTTACTCCGGCCAATGATGAAGCCATGGATTTCTTCAATACTTTGACACTATAGGAACCTCGACCACGAGACCTTCGACCCTTGACCCTTAACGACCTCTCGACCCTCTACCCTAGTTCCCGACCCTCGACCCTCGGCGATCCTCGACACCCTCGTTATATCGACAACGACGCAACATACATATACATGGGAAAATAATGTTATCGGGAGGTATCGGTACCCCCCCTCGTGTCAAAGTTTCTTCTTTCTCCTCTATTCCTTTCTTTCTTCTTCTCCTCTTCTTTTCTTCTTATCCCCGAGAAAGGAAAATAAGGAAAAGGAAGAAAAGAGGAAGAAGAAGAAGAAGAAGAAGAAGAAAAAAGAAGAAGAAGAAGAAAAGAATTTTTTCTTCTTCTCCTCTATTCCTTTCTTCTTCTCCTCTTCCTTTTCTTCTATTTCCTCTCATTCTTTTCTTCTTCTTCTTCCTTCTTCCTTCTTCCTCTTTTCTTCCTTTTCCTTATTTTACTTTTTCCTCTACACTAACCTAATTAAAATGCACTAACCTAATTAAAATTGTAACTTTCTATATATGAACAAAAACTAAACTAATAAAAATAAAAAACATATACATTATAGCCACATACACATATACATCACATATGAACAAAAAAATAAACTAATAAAAATAAGGAAAAGGAAGAAAAAGGAAGAAGGAAGAAGGAAGAAGAAGAAAAAAAAGAAAGAAAAAAAGAAGAAGAAAAGAATATGTGAGAAGAAGAAAAATAGAAAAAAATTCTATTTTTCTTCTTCTCCTCTATTCCTTTCTTCTTCTCCTCTTCTTTTTCTTCTTTTCCTCTCATTCTTTTTCTTCTTCTTCTTCCTTCTTCCTTCTTCCTCTTTTCTTCCTTTTCCTTATTTTACTTTTTCCTCTACACTAACCTAATTAAAATGCACTAACCTAATTAAAATTGTAACTTTCTATATATGAACAAAAACTAAACTAATAAAATAAAAAACATATACATTATAGCCACATACACATATACATCACATATGAACAAAAAATAAACTAATAAAAATAAAAAACGGGGCGGCTCAGCGGCGGCGGCTCACAACTGGGCGGCGGCGAGAGGCCAGCGGCGCCAGCGTGCAGGCGGCGTCGCTTGGGATGACGGCGACGACGGGCTCTGGCGGCAGCAGGCAGGGGGCGACGAGGCTCGGGAAGCAGGCAGGGGCGACGAGGACGGGCGGGCTGGTATAGAAGCGACTGCCTGAGGCGGGTCGGAGTAGGGCGTGGCATGGCGATGGCGGCGACTAATGAAGGGGGTCTTTAAGGTGGGCTATTTTATTTTCTTTTTCAAGTTTTTTTCAAGTTTTTTTGTTTTGTTTTCTGCATTATTTATTTTCTTTTTGTTTTTTGCTTTATTTTTTTAATTCTTTTTGCTTTTAGGTCAGCAAAATTATAAACTTTCTGTTAGTGCTTTTAGTTTTAGAAAAAATATAAACTTTCTGCTTGTGCCATTAGTTTTAAAATTGAAAACACTTTTTTGTTTTCTTTGTTGCTTTATTTATTTTATTTTGTTTCTACTTACAACAAAATGCTTATTGTTGCTATTTTTATTTTTTTCAAGTTTTTTGTTTTGTTTTCTGCATTATTTATTTTCTTTTGCTTTTTTGCTTTATTTTTAATTCTTTTTGCTTTTAGGTCAGCAAAATTATAAACTTTCTGTTAGTGCCATTTGTTTTAGAACAATTATAAACTTTCTGTTTGTGCCATTAGTTTTATAAAATTTGAATTCTTTGAAATTTGTGTGAATCACAAGTTTGTGAGCTCAACAAAGGCGTAGAGGGACGGGCTTATAAACGGTGTGAGCGCCTTGGTTGGCGAGGTTTTCAAATTCATAGTTTTCAAATGAACTCTGAAAAAGTTGGCATAGCATGTTCATGAACAAAACGGACAATGGTATCATACTCGTGTGTTACAAAGTTGGCATGGTATCATCATAATAGTTATGGAGAAAGTCTTCACTTTTCTTCGCTTGTGTCGCTTTGCTTATTGCTACCGTAACCATGGATAATCTTCATCGCTTATCGGGATGCTTGGGTCAGCCTTGACTTTGAAGGAGGAATTTCATGAAACTTTTCATACTCTTGAGACATGTCCATCTTGCCCTCCACTCCTGTGGATGTCCCTTTTCCTGAAAGAACTATGTGGCGCTTTGGCTCATTGTATGATGTATTCGCTTCCTTATCTTTTCTTTTCCTCGATCCGGTAGACATGTCCTTCACATAGATAACCTGTGCCACATCATTGGCTAGGACGAACGGTTCGTCAGTTGTACCCAAGATTTTTCAGATCCTTGTTGTCATTCCGCATGTGGGTCTACCTGCCTCGCCTCCTCGACAGATTGACCCACTTGCACTTAAACAAAGGGACCTTAAAATCTACTCCGTAGTCAAGTTCCCATATGTCTACTATGTAACCATAATATGTGTCATTTCCCTTGTCGGTTGCTGCATCAAAGCGACACCGCTGTTTTGGTTGGTGCTCTTTTCATCTTGGTCAATCGTGTAAAATGTATTCCCATTTATCTCAGATCCTTTCCAAATCATTACAATCGAAGATGGTCCCTCGACAACAAGTACAACTCATCACAAACAGTCTTGTCACCTCGAGACGTGTTTCCAACCAACTGCTGAAAGTCCGATGTGTTCACATGTAATCCGATCGTCCGCCTCCGGGTGTTTGGAGCGCAGACTGTTCTTGTGTTCATCGACATACGGGTCACCAAGGTAGAGTTCACGTAGAACTGTAGTGTGCTTGAGACCAAGAATATCCGTCCCCTGCATATTATTGAGTCTCTTCCAAGCGTGTTTTTCAAATCAGTCTCCCCTCATACCGTGATTTAGGGAGACCTATCTTATTAAGGCCAGGAATGAAGTCAACACAAAACCCGATGACATCCTCTCGCTTGATGGCCCATGGAGATGCTTCCTTCGGCCTAGCACTGATTCTTAACATATTTCTTTAGGACTCCATGAACCTCTCAAAGGGGTACATATTGTGTAGAAATACGGGCCCCGTAATGACAATCTCGTCGACTAGATGAACTAGGACGCAAGCGCCATGATATTGAAGAAGGATGGTGGGAACACCAGCTCGAAGCCCGACAAGACATTGCGCCACATCACTCCTTAGCGTTGGTACGATTTCTGGATCGATCACCTTACGAGATATTGCATTGAGGAATGCACATAGCTTCACAATGGCTAATCGGACGTTTTCGGTGAAGCCCCTCAATGCAACCGGAAGCGATTGCGTCATAATCACGTGGCAGTCATGAGACTTTAGGTTCGGAACTTTTCTCCGCATATTTATTATTCCTTTATATTCGACGAGAAGCCAGCCGGGACCTTCATCTCGAGCAGGCATTGAAAGAATATTTCTTTTTCTTCTTTCGAAGAGCGTAGTGGCAGGACCTTCATATCGCTTCGGAGGCATGCCCTCTTTTTCGTGCAAGCGTTGCAGGTCCTCTCGTGCCTCGTGTATCTTTTGTCTTCCCATACACGCCCAAGAAGCCTAGCAGGTTCACGCAAAGGTTCTTCGTCACGTGCATCACGCCGATCAAGAGCGGACCTCTAGGTCTTTCCAGAGGGTAGGTCCCAAAATATAGATTTCTTCTTCCACATGGGTGCGTGATTCTCGGCGTCATTCGAACAGCTAGTCCGCCGACCCTTTCCAAAGATTACGTGTAAATCATTGACCATAGCAAGTACGTGATCACCGACGCATGGCGGGCTTCTTCCGTGATCTGCCTCGCTTTTGAAATGCTTGCCTTTCTTTCGACATTGATGGTTGGTCGGAAGAAATCGGCGATGGCCAGGTACACATTCTTCCCGCAGCTTCCTGTATATACTATCGGTGTCAAGTAAACAGTGCGTGCATGCGTGGTATCCCTTGTTTGTCCGTCTCCGAAGGTTATCGAGAGCGGGCCAATCGTTGATGGTCACGAACAGCAACGCCTTTAGGTCAAATTCTCCTTTTGTGCTCATCCCACGACGTACACCGTTTCCATTCCACAGCTGTAAAAGTTCTTCAACTAATGGCCTTAGGTACACATCAATGTCGTTGCCGGGTTGCTTAGGGCCTTGGATGAGAACTGCATCATAATGAACTTCCGCTTCATGCACATCCAAGGAGGAAGGTTATACATACATAGAGTCACGGGCAGTGCTGTGATTGCTGCTCGCTCCCGAAAGGATTAATGCCATCCGCGCTTAAAGCAAACCATACGTTCCTTGGGTCCTTTGCAAACTCATCCCAAGATTTCTCTCGATTTTTCTCCATGCGACCCGTCGTGGTGCTCTCAACTTCCGTCTTTCTTACGGTCCTCACTGTGCCATCGCATCAACTTGGCATGCTCTCCGCTTACGAACAGACGTTTCAACCGTGGTATTATAGGAGCATACCACATCACCTTCGCAGAACCCTCTTCCGGAGGCTCGCCGTCAACATCACCAGGTCATCTCGTCGATCTTATACCGCAATGCACCGCATACGGGCATGCGTTCAGATCCTTGTAGGCACCACGGTAGAGGATGCGATCATTAGGGCATGCATGTATCTTCTCCACCTCCAATCCTAGAGGGCATCGACCTTCTTTGCTGCGTATGTCTTTGTCGGGCAATTCGTTATCCTTTGGAAGCTTCTTCTTCATTATTTTCATAGCTTCTCAAATCCTTTATCGAGCACAAGCATTCTCGCCTTCCACTGCAGCAATTCGAGTACGGTACCGAGCTTTGTGTTGCCATCTTCGCAATTGGGGTACAACCCTTTTTGTGATCCTCTAACATGCGATCGAACTTCAGCTTCTCCTTTTGACTTTGGCATTGTGTCCTTGCATCGACAATGACCCGCGGAGATCATCATCATGGGGCACATCGTCTGGTTCCTCTTGATCTTCAGCAGCTTCGCCCGTTGTAACACCATCGTGCACATCGTCGGTGCATCTTGATGTTCAAGAGCATCACCGTATTCAGGGGCACATAGTTGTCATCGTACTCTTCTTCCTCGCCGCCTTCCATCATAACCCCTATTTCTCCGTGCCTCGTCCAAACATTATAGTGTGGCATGAAACCCTTGTAAAGGTGGGTGTGAAGGATTTTCCGGTCGAGTAAGACTTCGTATTCCACATATAGGGCATGGACAACACATAAAACCATTCTGCTTGTTTGCCTCAGCCACTTGAGAAAAGCATGCACGCCTTAATGTACTCGAGAGGTGTCTACGTCACCGTACATCCATTGCGGTTCATCTGCGTGCATTATATATAATTAAGTGTGTCAAAATCATTACAGAACATCATGAATAGATAATTAAGTGACCAAATTAATAGAAGTTCATCATCACATAAAACCAAAGTACATACATAGTTCTCATCTAACAACATAAAGCTCGCAGAGCATCTAAATTAATTAAACCATACATTGAAACTATGTAAAACATTTCAATGTGAAAACAAATACGATCATAATCGCAACCAAGGTAACAACTGATCCAACGGCATAATGATACCAAGCCTCGGTATGAATGGCATATTTTCTAATCTTTCTCATCTTCAAGCGCATTGCATCCATCTTGATCTTGTGATCATCGGCGACATCCGCAACATGCAACTCCAATATCATCTTCTCCTCCTCAAGTTTTTTTATTTTTCCTTCAAGAAATTGTTTTCTTCTTCAACTAAATTTAACCTCTCGACAATAGGGTCGGTTGGAATTTCGGTTCAACAACCTCCTAGATAAATAAAATCTATGTCACGTTGGTCGGCATAATTTTCATAAACAATAAATGAACCAATAGTTATGAAAAGATAATATATACCACATCCGAATCATAGGCAGGGCCGAGGGCCGACGGGCGGATACCAAAACCATCGCACTATATAAGATGCAATAATAAAAGTAAGAAAATAATACAAGTAAGAATATTTTTCCTTTCGTAAAGAAGATAAGAACAAGAGGCTCACCACGGTGGTGCTTGGCGATGAGATCGGCGCTGGTGATCGATTTACGGTGAAGACGGGACGGGCGTGACGGACCGCTAAACCTAGACAAATATTGAGGAAAATGGAGGTTGGAGGTCGAGCTTGAGAGGAGAAAGCTTAAGTAGTGTGGCTCGGGCATTTCATCGAACACCTCATGTGCATAGGAGGTGAGCTAGAGCACCACAATGCCCCCTCGCCGGCAAGATAAAAACAGAGCAATGGATCGAGTGCTCTTTCATGAGCGAGGGGTATATATAGGCAGCACTATTGGTCGGTTCGTGGCATGAGCGGGACTAAAGGGAAGCCTTTGGTCCCGTTCATGCCACAAACCGGGACCAATAGTGGTGGGCCAGAGCAGGACCATTGGTCCGGTTCGTCCCACCAACCGGGACCAAAAGGTCCGGACGAACTGGGACCAATGGCCCACGTGGTCTGGCGGCCCCTCAGGCTCATTTAACGGGCAATAGCTCCATTGGTCCCGGTTCGGATTGAACAGGACTAATGGGCTAAACTGCCCTGGACGATAGCCCCTTTTTCTACTAGTGAGAGAAAGCACTAACCAGCGTAGAATTGGAACGTTTGAAATATAGCCCCAAACCTACAGTGTGCTTGACATACCGTATGATCCTTTTGACAGTTGTCCAATGAGAAGAAGTAGGAGCATGCAGGTATTGACATACTTTGTTAACAGAAAATGAGATATATGGCCGTGTCAAGGTTAAGTATTGCAAGGCTCCAAAGGTACTTCTATATCTGGTGCTTTCCTTCTCATTAAGTGGTTCCCCTTCTGTGACGCCCGGGTAATTAAGCTACAGTGATCCGCTGCTAGTGATGCCACGTCATCTCGATTACTGTTGCTAAATGTCCGTTAGTTCAACCGCGTCAAATTCAAATTTAAAATTAATGTCGATAATATAAGTTTTCAGAAATTGAAACAAAAATGTTCGGTGGTTGCCAAATATTACAAGGGTAATTATGGTGCAGCAAACACATTTTTATAAAATGTCTAAATAATTTAAAGTGATTTAAAACAGAAAAGAAAATAAATAAAAACAAAACAGAAAAACTAAAACCTAAAACTAGAAGAAAAGGAGAGAGAAAGACCCCTTGGGCGGCCAGACCAGTGGGCGGCCCATTCGCCCACTTGGCCCAGCCGGCCGGCCCACTACCCCCTCCTTATCCACTCCCTCCCCCAAACCCTAACCGGCCACCACCCACTCCCCCCCCCACGACGCGCCCTTCCCCCCCGATCTAGATCGGATCAGGCTCGACGCCTTCTTTGCCGACGCCACCCGCCGCCACACGACGCCGCCCGAGCTCGCCGCCCCCACGCCGGGGCGACGCCGACCTCCTCGCCCTCGCTCGGGCCACTCGACCAGACCACGCCCGCCGCAGCCACCAGAGCACCTCCGCCTCGACCTCCCGTCACGGATCTGCTCCTCTCCGCTGCTCGTCCCGTCGTCCTCCCCGACCTCCACCGAGCACATTGCCCGTCCTGCTCCTCGATGTGAGCTCCGTGACGCCCTCCTCCTCTTCGTCCTGCTAAGGCTGCGCTCGTCGTGCCCATGATCACCTGTCGGCCAGCGCGCCCAGCGCCCCAGCAGCGCTCCGCAGCGTCGCAGCGCACACGCCCTCGCGTCGTCGCCGCTTCGCCGCCGCCGACTTGTTGCCGCCGGTCGCGACCTCCTCTCGGCGCCCTCCTCCGTGACGATCGCCGCTTTGCCAGCCCCGCCCGTCGTGGCCTCGCCCATGCCATCTACGCCGCCCGGCGCTTGTAAGCATCGCCCCTCACTCTCTGCTGCTCCTACTAGTGCTGCCGCCAGGCCGCCTGTGGGCCCCCAGTCGCATGCTGCTCCCGTGCCGCTTCTCTGCTGGCGCCCTCATTGCCGGCTCGCGCTGGCTGCGCCCGGTGGCTCACCCGGCCGCCGCGCCATGGGTTGGTCGTTCGGCGCCCTACGGCGCTGGCGCCGCGCCCGCCCTTTTGCCTTTGCCCGATCGGGCGCACCCTATCTGCTAAGGCCCAGTGGCCCAATGACAGCCAGGGCCCACCCCAGAACGTTTTAATAAAAAAAGGAATTTTAAAATAACAATAATAAATAATAAATAAATAAATAAATAATGAAAATAATTAACTAATTAACTAATTAATTAACTTACTTAATCCTGATTAGATTAACCTAATCACCTAGTTTAGTTAATTAATCTGTTAGGTTAATTAACAGTCAATGACATGCGGGACCCACACGTCAGTTGACCAGTCAACACCTCTGTTGACTGCTGACGTCATGATGACGTCAGCAAACACTGTTCTGGATAATGTTGTTTTAAAATAATTAAGTAAATCTTAAAAATGATTTAAATCTTTTAAAATTAATATAAAATAAACCGTAGCTTAGATGAAAATACTTTCTACATGAAAGTTGCTCAGAACAACGAGACGATTCCGGATACGCAACCCGTTCGTCCGCCACACCCCCATAACCTATCGAACTCGCAACTTTCCCCCTCCGGCTCCTCCGCCCGAGAACGCGAAACGCCGAGGATACTTTCCCGGATGCTTCCCCCCTTCACCGGTATCATCACATACCGCGTTAGGGCACGCCTAGCATCACGCTTTGCTTTGTCATGCATCGTCATGCATCTGTTTGCTTAAATATTCATTGTTTCTTCCCCCTCTTCTTCTGCTAGACACCGAGACCGACGCTGCTGCTGCCCAGTTCGACTACGGAGTTGACGACCCTCTCTCTTGCCGAGCAACCAGGCAAGCCCCCTTGATCACAAGATATCGCCCATTCTTCTCTATATCGCTCGCATTAGAGTAGTGTAGCATGTTCCGCTTTCGTTATTCCTATCGTGATGCATAGCCTGTCCTTGCTCTCTTTGTTGTTACCTTTACGCAATCCTACATGCCTAGTATAGGATGCTAGTTTTCCATCGGTGGCCCTACATTCTTGTCCGTCTCTTTGTGCTATACTTTGGCCGTGATCACTCGGGAGGTGATCACGGTATATACTATATACTTTATACATGATACATGTGGTGATTAAAGTCGGGTCGGCTCGAGGAGTACCCATGAGTGATTCACGGATTGGGGCTGAAAGGACCTTTGTCCCGACGACCCTCTGGATGGATCTTTGTGGCGGAGCGACAGGCAGGTTGAGACTACAGGTGAGCGGTGGGCTGCCCCTGTCGGCGTCATGCGGTAACTTCAAATAACATGCTTAACGAGATCTTGGTATTTGATCCGATTACGCTACTAGCCTATACGCACTAACCAACCACGTGGGAAAGATATGGGCACTCGGCGTCGTGGTATCAGCCGAAGCCTTCGTGACGTCAGCGACTGGGCGGCGCGCGCCAGATTGGACCTTGTAAAGTGACTTCCTTTGTAATGGAGGTTGCTAGGTCTGCTTCCGGCGCGCGTTCATAGCGTGCAAGTGTGCTAAGGCGATGGGCCTGCACTGGCGCTTAGGTTTAGACCGGCGTCTTGACCGCTCTGTTGGCCTAGGTCGGACTACGACGTGTTGATCTTCCGCGGCGGGCATGACCGAGAAAAGTGTGTCCGGCCAAATGGGATCGGCGTGTTGGGTTATGTGGTGCACCGCAGGAAGTTAATCTATTCAATAGCCGTGATCTTGATAACAGGACGACTTGGAGTTGTACCTTGACCTTATGACAACTAGAACCGGATACTTAATAAAACACACCCTTCCAAGTGCGGATACAACCCGGTGGTCGCTCTCAACGGGGCTACGTGGAGAGGATCGCGGGTAGGATTATGCTATGCAATGCTACTTGGAGGACTTGACTACTCTCTTCTACATCTTTGCAAGACGGAGGCTGCCGAAGTGTAGTCTTGACAGGATTAGCTATCCCCTCTTATTCGGCATTACGCATTTCAGTCCACCGATATGGCCCTTTACACATATATCCATGCATATGTAGTGTAGCTCCTTGTTTTGTAGTACTTTGGATGAGTACTCACGGTTGCCTTGCCCCCTTTTCCCCTTTCTTTACCGGTTCTGCGACTGCACGGTGGAGCCCAGAGCTGTGACGCCACCGTCGATGGCGATTACTACACCGGAGGTGCCTACTACTACGTGCAGCCATGGGGCGGCGACCGGGAGTAGTTAGGAGGATCCCAGGCAGGAGGCCTGCGCCTCTTCGATCTCAGATCTCGGTTTGTGCTAGCCTTCTTAAGGCAAACTTGTTTAACTTATGTACGTACTCAGATATTGTTGCTTCCCGTGACTCGTCTATGATCGAGCACTTGTATTCGAGCCCTCGAGGCCCCTGGCTTGTATTATGATGCTTGTATGACTTATTTATGTTTTAGAGTTGTGTTGTGATATCTTCCCGTGAGTCTCTGATCTTGATCGTACATGTTTGCGTGCATGATTAGTGTACGATTAAATCGGGGGCGTCACAAGTTGGTATCAGAGCCAACTGCCTGTAGGAATCCCCTTTCCAACTCATTGGCCGAAGTTGAGTCTAGTCATTGCAAAAACTTTTACTAACATGGCTGTGTGTCTTACGGGCCCACGTCGCCATCGGGTGGTACTAGGATCTTTTACTCCTTGTGTATACTCTGGGACTCTGATCTCTCTTCTATTCGGGTTAAATGAATTTTGCTAAATCTAACATTAGGATCTCGTTATCACTTTCACCGGAGAGCCCTTATTGTCGATGATAAATCGCTGCACATGAAGACCTTGGAGATACTCTCCGCTGTTAACCCCAGAACTTGTGTTCATCGTGTTTGCAATTCCCCTTCCACGGTCAACCCTTATGGATAACTACTTGCAGTTGTTATTCTTACATTCATCCCTAGTTGGTCTTGTTATTACAAGATACCCCGAAACACTCATCGTTGTTTCAATAATCCTTTGAGCTTACTGCCTTGCTGTTCTTTGTCACCTGAATACCCCTATGGATAATTCTCGCACTTATCGAGTATCCGCCATCCCCAGCTTGTTCATGTGTTTCACAATGGTCTTCGAAATACTATTCGATCCTCCAAAAATCCTTAGTAGCTTATTGCTCTGCAATACTTGTCTGCTTGCATGATGGATGCTTTCCATATTTCTGGTAATATTCCTTAGTATCCTTAGGCGTCGTCATTTTGATCCTTTTTTATTCAACATGAGTGCGAATGCACGCAATCATCAGTTGATCCTTTTTAATTATCTTTCTGGCTCAGACGTCATTTTAAACGTGAGTTGGTTCTCAACCAATCCAATTGTCGTCGATTGTACCCCTAAGGCTATTCAACTTATCCATCCCTAATCAGAACATTGCTTCTGATCCCTTGATTTGAAAATCACAATTCCTTTGCATATGAGCTCTGAATTAGTCAGTTGTTTCTATAATCCAATGCCTTTGCATTGTTACTTCCTCTGGTTGTGTGTCGATGCTCACATCAGCTCCGTTGTGGACCGGCAGATCCTTTGTTGGATTTTATCCGATAGTGTCCTTCATATTCAATCACTTTGGAAGTTCTTTCTCCATTGGTAAATCCTATCCTCTGATTGACCAACCATGCTCTGCTTTCGAGCTTGTGTTATATGTTTCCACGATACCCTGACGGGTTGAACCTATGCCTTCCTTAATATGTGTGAACTCGGAAGTTTTCACGAGTCATACTCATCTGGTATTTCACCAGGTAAAACTTTCAACACTAATGCTTTTATCAAAGCGAGAAGTTAATGGAAGGTTATACATTGAAGAAGTGGGAGTCGACCTTGAACTTTGTGTTCATGCCCATGGACACGATGTAGATCCTATCATGGAAGCTTCTTGTAATAATAACTATTTCCTTGATATAATATCCTTTGGCATCGGCGAATTGATCCTTTGCAATCGTGGTTCCGACCATATGTTCTTCTTTGATCCCATTTCTCGGGCAAGTTTAAGCACTTGTCTTCTGTGGATCAATACACCAGTCCAACCTTTACATTGATCTTTCGTCGAGTATTACACCCTGGTATCTCGAGTTATCACGGAACTACATAACTTCTTATGAGTTCTTCGTCAACTATTATTCTCGTCGATTCCAATTTTCCCCCGGGTCCTGAGTTATTAGTCACTCGAAAACACCGATAAGTGAATCGATTCCGCACTCCGATTCAATAACTCTTAAGTAAATTTTCGTTGCTTATGAGTTTAATAATCATTCAAGTCATTCCTAGCCTGATCGGCTATATCCTTATCGTGCAACTTTTTAACTGTGCTACCTGGTCCTTATTCTCGGAGCACCACTTTCGACGATGAGCCAAGCTTACGTCGATTTTCCTCGTCATGTCATTTCGCGTTGAATAACAAACTTGATTTCGAGTTTGTGTCCTACCCATGGTTTCAATAACCTTCCGCTTCATTATCCCTTTGACTTGATGTCGTCACTGATTGATTACATCTTCATGAAATCTCTCGACAAATGTATCGTGATCATCATCAACCTTATGAGCTCTTCCAGGATATCAATTGAGTTCATGATGATAAATACCATCCTTGTCCCTGATGATTTTATTGCCTTCTGTTCAACACAAACTTAATCGTGTTTTGTGTTATACCTTGAGATACTTACTATCCAGCATCTGTTCTTCTTTACCTTGGAGTATTACCATCTTTTATGTCAAGGATGTCGTGAGAAATTCACCACCCTTAAGAATTCTTGATACCAGTGATACTTATTAACATCACCATTCTTTTCTTGGTCCCCGTGATGTTTCTAACCGGAATACCGACAAATGGTCTGTGATGTGTAAATTCTAAACTTCGAGCAACCCTCTTGCTTTGAAGTTATTGGTCTATAGTTTCATTCTACGACCATGGCTTATTGAATCACCATTCTGACATTGGTCGTGCAACCCAACCCATATTTTGGGCGCACTTTTCAACCAACGTTTAATTGTGTATGTTTTCCTCGAGCATACTTCCTTATATCATTAGATCTGGCAAATGTTATCTCCTTGTTCACTTAATTGTGGAAATCCATCTTTTGGAAATCTCGATGAATTGCTGTTGAGTTCACCAGACACCTCCTTGTCCTCTCCTTGGGTTAATAATGAACTCTTGTTAACGAAAATCACTTCATAGTTCATTTCCCAAGAATCTTACATGTCATCTCGTCAATTTGTGTCGCACCTTTTCTTCTCGGGCATCCTGAGCCTGAGGTATCCTAACACCGATCATATCTGAATCTCAGTCAGTTATGATGGTTGGAACATATTTGCAAGAGTTATAACATTGGTCCTTATATGACCCGGTAAGGTGATGTCGTGCCTAGCACACCTGGTCGGAGGCCATATTGTTATAGATTCCTTTTGAGCAAGGTTATCCATTCTTCCATGAGAAAATTGTAAGACTTATTCTACAGGTTATTTCTGATGGATCCTTTGAGTATCCAATGTCCGACCTTTGCTTAAAGACCATGTCAACGCTATCTCGAAGCATGTATGTGGTACTCTGATTTTCAACAAGAACATTTGAAGCCCAATGCTAAATGTTTCTTGCTCAATTATCCAAACACCTTTGTATGGGTACTGTCATGAAATTTCTCTCCCCTTACCTAAAGGGTTTTCTACTTTCTATCCTCTTATGGATGCCCTGCTTGTCCTTGGGAAGGATATACCCCTCAAATATGTGTTTGGACACATTTTCCTTTCCATTGTTTTGTTTAACCTTTCTTGTGGTCTATATGATCTAAGAAGTAATATTCTCCTGCTTATATAAACACATCGGTGTACGACTTAAGACCCTGTTACTATTGTCGATAACATTCCGGTAACCACCGCGAGAACTTTGCCTATTGGTCCGCCTCATTCAACGAGCAGGAAAATGGTTCTCTTCGTCCCTCGCCCTTGATTCCGACGAGGTTACTGACATATAACTGATAGGCTAACCTCTGACATGCCTTGCTTACATGATCATGCAAGACGTCATCGCCCTTCCTACTTTTAACCCACATGGTGGGCCCATAACCAACAGTTCCACAGGATCGAAACCTGGCTCTCCTGTACACCTTGTTGACAAAGTTATCCCTTACTCTTGGTTTCGTGTGTAATTCATGAGCCACCTTCCTAGTGCTCTATTACGGTATCGACGCAATACTTACTCTCACCGCTCAACCACTTTCTCTCTGGTTCGGACTTGAGCAACTATCTATCCGCTTGGAACCTCTTATTGTACCTTCATACCTTACTCTTGATGTATTCTATATGTTCAACTCGAGAGATAATCTTATGCTCCTTCATGGGTTAACCCCCAGATTGTTTCCCTCATAAGCATTCTGTCGTAGCCGAGCTGCCCCTTACCTATTCGTAAGTACGTTGGAGTTCCCGAGAAAAGGGCGACATCACCATGATGACCTGAAGCAGAGAAATGGAGATGTCAATGTAATGGATCGACCTCTTCAAGAAGAGCAACCAAGACTGAGTAGATTCGTTAGGATTTCGTAACCAGACCTTCCCCATTAGTCCCCCTCTTAAATCTCGGGACGAGATTTCTTGTAGTGGAGGAGAATTGTGACGCCCGGGTAATTAAGCTACAGTGATCCTCTGCTAGTGATGCCACGTCATCCCGATTACTGTTGCTAAATGTCCGTTAGTTCAACCGCGTCAAATTCAAATTTAAAATTGATGTCGATAATAAAAGTTTTCAGAAATTGAAACAAAAATGTTCGGTGGTTGCCAAATATTACAAGGGTAATTATGGTGCAGCAAACACATTTTTATAAAATGTCTAAATAATTTAAAGTGATTTAAAACAGAAAAGAAAATAAATAAAAACAAAACAAAAAAACTAAAACCTAAAACTAGAAGAAAAGGAGAGAGAAAGACCTCTGGGCGGAGAGACCAATGGCCGCCCATTCGCCCACTCAGCCCAGCCGGCCGCCCACTACCCCTCCTTATCCACTCCCTCCCCAAACCCTAACCGCCACCACCCACTCCCCACGACGCGCCTCCCCGATCTAGATCGGATCGGCCCGACGCCGCTCAGACGCCACCCGCCGCCACACGACGCCGCCGGAGCTCACCGCCTCCCACGGCGCCACCGACCTCCCGCCCTCGCTCGCCCCGCCACCTCGACCGACCACGCCGCGCAGCAGCCACCAGAGCACCTCCGCCTCGACCTCCCGTCGCGGACCCTCGCCGGATGCTCCTCTCCGCCGCTCGTCCCGTCGTCCTCCCGACCTCCACCGAGCACATTGCCCGTCCCTGCTCCTCGATGTGAGCTCCGCCGCCCTCTCCTCCTCTCTCTGTCCGTTCCCGTTTCGTCGTGCGTTCGCGATCACTGCGTCGACGGCAGCGGCTGGCTGCCCGTACAAGACGCGCAGCACGCCCTCCCGTGCCGCCAGCGCTCCGCCCGCACTTTTGTTGCCGCCGGACGCGACCTCCTCTCGGCGCCCTCCTCCGCGACCTTTGCCTTGCCACAGGCCCGCCCCGCCGTGGCCTCGCTGGCGACCATCTATGGTGCCCGCGCCTGTGCTACATCGCCCCCCACTCTCGCTGCTCCTACTAGTGCTGCCGCCCGCCGCCTGTGGCCCCCACATCGCCGCCCTTCTCCCCGTGCCGCCCTCTGCTGGCGCCCTCGCTGCCGGCTCGCCATGGCTGCGCTCCGTGAACTACCCGGCCGCCGCGCCATGGGTTGGTCGTTCTCGGCGCCCTGGGTGGCGCTGGCGCGCCTCTTCGCCCGCACCGCCCGATCGGGCGCACCCGATCCGCTAAGAACCAGTGGCCCTATGACAGCCGGGCCCACCCCAGAACGTTTTAATAAAAAAAGGAATTTAAAAATAACAATAATAAATAATAAATAAATAAATAAATAAATAATGAAAATAATTAACTAATTAATTAACTTACTTAATCCTGATTAGATTAACCTAATCACCTAGTTTAGTTAATTAATCTATTAGGTTAATTAATGATTAATGACATGCTGGGACCCACACGTCAGTTGACCACCAACACCTCATTGATGGCCGACGTCATGATGACGTCAACAAACACTGTTCTGGATAATGTTGTTTTAAAATAATTAAGTAAATCTTAAAAATGATTTAAATCTTTCAAAATTATTATAAAATAAACCGTAGCTCACATGAAAATACTTTATACATGGAAGTTGCTTAGAACGAGGAGACGATTCCAGATACGCAACCCGTTCGTCCGCCACACCCCCTAACCTATCAAACTCGCAACTTTCCCCTCCGGCTCCTCCGCCCGAAAACGCGAAACGCCGGGGATACTTTCCCGGATGTTTCCCCCCTTCACCGGTATCATCACATACCGCGTTAGGGCATACCTAGCATCACGCTTTGCTTTGTCATGCATCGTCATGCATCTGCTTGCTTAAATATTCATTGTTTCTTCCCCTCTTCTTCCGCTAGACACCGAGACCGACGCTTGCCGCTGCCCAATTCGACTACGGAGTTGACGACCCCTCTCTCTTGCCGTGAGCAACCAGGAAAGCCCCGCTGATCACCGATATTGCCCATTCTTCTCTATCTCGCTTGCATTAGAGTAGTGTAGCATGTTACCGCTTTCGTTATTCCTATCACGATGCATAGCCTGTCCTTGCTACTCTGTTGTTACCTTTACGCAATCCTACATGCCTAGTATAGGATGCTAGTTTTCCATCGGTGGCCCTACATTCTTGTCCGTCATTGTGCTATACTATCGGGCCGTGATCACTCGGGAGGTGATCACGGTATATACTATATACTTTATACATGATACATGTGGTGATTAAAGTCGGTCGGCTCGAGGAGTACCCGCGAGTGATTCACTTGATTGGGGCTGAAAGGACCTTTGTCCCGACGGCCCTCTGGATGGATCTTTGTGGCGGGCGGCAGGCAGGTTGAGACTACAGGGTGAGAGGTGGGCTGGCCCTATCGGCGTCGGTAAGTTCAAATAACACGCTTAACGAGATCTTGGTATTTGATCCGAGTCCGGCTACTAGCCTATACGCACTAACCAACCACGTGGAAAGATATGGGCACTTTCGGCGCCGTGGTATCACCGAAGCCTTCGTGGACGTCGGCCGAGCGGCGCGCGCATTGGACCGCGAACGTGACTTCCTTTGTAATGGAGGTTGCTAGGTCTGCTTCGGCGCGTTGCTCGCGAACGCAGGTGTGCTAAGGCGATGGGCCGGACCCACTGGCACTTAGGTTTGAACCGGCGTCTTGACCGCTCTGTTGGCCTAGGTTGGGCTGCGACGTGTTGATCTTCCGCGGCGGGCATGACCTAGAAAAGTGTGTCCGCCAAATGGGATCGGCGTGTTGGGTTATGTGGTGCACCCTGCAGGAAGTTAATCTATTGAATAGCCGTGATCTTGATAACAGGGCGACTTGGAGTTGTAGCTTGACCTTATGACAACTAGAACCAGATACTTAATAAAACGCACCCTTCCAAGTGTTAGATACAACCCGGTGGTCGCTCTCAGCGTGGCTACGAGGAGAGGATCACGGGTAGGATTATGCTATGCGATGCTACTTGGAGGACTTGATCTACTCTCTTCTACATCTCAGAAGACGGAGGCTGCGAGCGTAGTCTTGACGGGATTAGCTATCCCCTCTTATTACGGCATTCTGCAGTTCGGTCCACCGATATGGCCCTTTACACATATATCCATGTATATGTAGTGTAGCTCCTTGCTTGGGAGTACTTTTGATGAGTACTCACGGTTGCCTTGTCCCCCCTTTTCCCCCTTTCTTTACCGGTTGCTGCGACTGACGATGGAGCCCAGGAGCGACGCCACCGTCGATGGCGACTACTACACGGAGGTGCCTACTACTACGTGCAGCCCATGGACGACGACACTGTGAGTAGTTAGGAGGATCCTGCATGAGGCCTGCGCCTCTTTTGATCTGTATCTCAGTTTGTGCTAGCCTTCTTAAGGCAAACTTGTTTAACTTATGTCTGTACTCAGATATTGTTGCTTCCGCTGACTCATCTATGATCGAGCACTTGTATTCGAGCCCTCGAGGCCCCTGGCTTGTATTATGATGCTTGTATGACTTATTTGTGTTTTAGAGTTGTGTTGTGATATCTTCCCGTGAGTCCTGATCTTGATCGTACACGTTTGCGTGCATGATTAGTGTACGATTAAATCGGGGGCGTCACACCTTCATAAGCTGACAGTTGTTTTGATGAGGATAATGGTGTGGGGGAAGGCTTGCAATCCTTCATTCCCATCCGAGCCAAGAGTTCAGTGGTATACTTTTCCTGTTTCAACACTATACCATCCTGAACCTTCTTAACTTCAATGCCTAGAAAGAAACTCAAATCACCAAGATCCTTTAAGGCAAATTCTAAGCTTAGATCATGTAAAAGAGCATCAGTAGCATTCTGAGAAGATCTTGCAACTATAATATCATCAACATATATGAGCACAAGAATGACAGTATTTGCCTTATTGTATATGAAGAGAGATGTGTCAGCTTTTTGATGCAACAAAGCCAAGGTGTTTCAACTGCATACTTAACCTGGAGTACAATGCTCTAGGTGCTTTTTTCAAGCCATAGAGAGCCTTGTCAAGCTTGCATACATAATGTGGTTTTTGCCTGTTTTCATAACCTGGTGGTTGCCTCATGTAGACCTCCTCTTCCAGAACACCATGCAAAAACTCGTTCTTTACGTCTAGCTGTCTCAAGCTCCATCCCCTAGACACAGCAATTGCTAGCACAAGTCTTATGGTTGCAGCTATTATCATAGGACTAAATGTATCCTCATAATCAATACCATAACGCTGCTTAAAGCCTTTAGCAACAAGACATGCTTTATACCTGTCAATGGAGCCATCTGCCCTTTTTTTTAATCCTATACACCCACTTACAATCAATGATGTTTTTCGATTTGGTACCAAATGCCATGTCTTGTTTTTCATCAGGGATGTATACTCCTCATCCATGGCCTTTTTCCACTTTGGATCTCCAAGTGCATCATCTAGTTTTGTTGGCTCTCCTGAAATACACAACATACCATACGATATTGTGCCATCAGTTCTTATTTTTGGGTTCTTGATACCTTTTTGCAGCCGAGTTGTGACTCTGGATGTAGCTGGTTGCTGCTGTACACGCGGGCGCATGGATCCACTTGTCGCAGAAGATCGTGGAGAAGAGACTGGCGTTGCCACATCAGATCCTGTGGTCGCAGGTGGGGCATGTTCTTCCACAACCGCACCATCTGTAGCTGCAGATGATCCCGTGCCAGTCACGCCAGGTGGGCCTGTTGGCTGCATGTGCTCGCCGTGCCCCGCAGCGATTGGCTGCATGCGCGGGCCCCTCGAGGGAGATCCTCCGTGTGAGGACGTGGCGGCTGCGGAGCGGCTCGCCCGCGCCTGGCTCTCCTGGCCGACCAGATCGCGATCCGAGGAGGATATCCGCGCGTGATCCGAGGGAGATTGACGCGCAGGGGTGGCAGGCGCCGCCAAACCATCCTCATCGCTACGCCATCTTCGTCTTCTTCTTCTTCATGAAATATTGCCTCATTTTGGATGGGATTGTGATCATTCTGACCGTTTTCTTCTCTGTTTTCTTCAGGTACCTGCACACACGGAAGACAAGAACTGGTTCCAGTAGGGATATTATCATCATGCTGGTTTGTGCAATTGTTTCCCCCGTGATCAAAAGCTCGAAGTGTAGGTGGAAGAAGAAGAATCTCTTGACGAAGGAGAGCGCCGGCATTGGGATGGAGAGATTCAAAAGGGAAAACTGATTCATCGAACACAGCGTCTCGAGATATACACTAAAAAAACACTTCCGTGATGATACGTGTTTGTCACAGTAGGTCGCGTTTTTTGTCATGCATGTACATCCATGACAAATTTATGACTGAATCAAGATAGTCATACTGTCGTGTTGTCAGAGAAGTGTTCCATGACATTACCAAAATTATCATCACGGAAGTGTCCACTTCCATGATGATATATCGCGCGTCACAGAAGTGCTTTCGTCAAGGGTGACCGACACGTGGCATCCACCGTAACGGAACGCCGTTAAGCTATCGGGTCGGGTTTTGGATCCGATAACACGTTAACAGCCCCGACCAATGGGGATTTTCCACGTGTAAAATCATCATTGGCTGGAGGAAACACGTGTCGACTCATCGTTGGGACACATGTCATCCACTCATTGGACAGAAGGCACCTATGATACGTCGACACGTGGCAGGCCCAATAGAGTCCCATTCCTGTGAAAAGGCCGGCCCGTTTGACTTGGTCAAAAGGTGGCGGGCCGGCCCATGGAAAGCCTGTTAACGGCCTGTTCGCATATGGCCCATTTACGGCCCGCTAACCCAAGGCCCGTTACGCCCTATCCAAATTAGGCCCAGCAGTGTCATCTGGGCCATCCAATATGATTCCAGCCCGTTTTCACTTTTGGCCCTTGTATGGCCCATGATGTCTTTCGGCCCATATGAGGCCCTATGTAACTCTTGGCCTATTAACATCCCGTGGTGAAACTGGCCCGCAATGAACAGCGTATCACTTTACACCCATTAACGGCCCGTGGTGAAACTGGCCCGTAATGAACAGTATATCACTTTATACCCATTAAGGGCCCGTTATTCAGTTGGGCCGTTTCCAGCAAATGTTATCTTTCGGCCTTCTCAGAGCCCATTTATTCTTGGGCTCATTTCCAGCATTCATTAACTTACGGCCCGTTACTGTCATTTTCTGCTTGTGGGCCAAATTCAGCCCGTGGTTACATCGGCCCGTTTGTGGTTCGTTAATACATTGGGCCGTTTTCATAGCGTCATCAAATACGTCCTATTAACGATGACCCGTTATGGTCATACGGCCCGTATAAGGCCCATTGATGATATGGCCCGTAGAAGCCCCATTGTTTCTACGGCCCGTAGAAGGCTTATTGTTTTTATGGCCCGTAGAAGGCCCATTGTTTCTACGGCCCGTAGAAGGTCTACTGTTTCTACGCCCGTAGAAGGCCCATCGCTTTTCTGCCCGTAGGAGGCCCGGTGTCACTACGGTAAATATTAGCCCATGGTTATTGTGGCCTAGTTTTAAAAAGAACTGCACTGACTACAACAAACAAATAAACAAGACAACAAGGAAATAAATAAGCAAGCAACTTATGCTAGGCTATCACGGCTGTTACACATATTACATCCTTTGGGCATCAAAGTTCGCCACCGATTGCAAATATAGGGAACAAAGCGACATATCATATACATTGGTTGTCAAAGTTGGCGACCAGCGCAAATAAACACCATGACAAAACAAATCCAGGCTGAAACCACTTGAAGATCTCAAGAAACAATATCACAGGTACCCATAATGTCTGGCAAGATGCTTAGCAAGCTTATTAACTTCCTCTTGTTTGGCGTTTAAATCCTCCGGTAACTTGTTGTTGCACGGAAAATATGCATCTGAATTCCGCAGGACTTCCTCGGTCCTTGACTTCTGTCAAAGACATCTCGATCGATGTCTTTCAACTTGAAGTTGAGACTCAAGAAGACGAACTGATTCAGCAGCGAGTTCAAGAGCTTGTGCTAGCAGTAGTGGCGAGAACTCGAACACTACATCAAGACAGGACTTTTGGGTTCCCTCACTATCGTCAAGATAGTTTTATCACTTTCTTGGAGACCAACAGGATGTCTCACTATCTTGAACCTTATCTGCATTACTTCCTTTACCATTGGATAACAGCATTTGTTCTCCAATATTTTGTCCGCATTCTAAAAGAGAAACAAGGGACACATCACATGTTCACCATGTTGTATATGAAACTCATTTTGGTAAATGAGTTCAGTAGTAAAGTGGACAGGATAACAACATGAAACAAACATATATCTATATACCATGGTCACTTTATGGTCTATATCATTCTAGTTTTTGTTGCCAAATCAAGATAGAGACACAGTTCAAATAATATTTGTTTAAGACAAAGCAGAATAGACAGAATATAACTGTGGGTAACTATAGAGCAATAACAACACTTGTAATGTGCATGACATGAGAACATAACTGTTTATTCAATTGAAACTGAAATCAACATAGAGTAGGTTACAACAACAAACCAATTAAAGAAACATGTTTAAAACATACGTGTTGCGCCATTGGAGTTTCAATTCCATCCTTCAAATTTGAAAATAGTTGGTATGAGTAAATACAGTAATGCAAGAGCAAAGGAGTATGAACCATAGCTCTGAGACCTCGACACGAGAACAAATCTTCTTCTCCTTTAAGCGTTGAGTTGGGATTGAGTGGTGGTCCTCGTGCTTTGGGCACTGCAGTTCCCTTACTAACCGCTCGTGTTTGGGTGCTCTGTGGTGGAGGCGGTCTTGTGTCAAGCTGGGAATCTGGGTTACTATCTGCCGGGGTTGGGGTTAGAAGGGGTGTAGCTGGTTCTTTGTCCAACCGGGTAGGGGTACAATCTGGAGTCCGGGTTATGTGTGGTGGATCTGGTCCTTGGGCAAGTACAACCGTGGTTCTATCTGCATCAAGCTGGTAGCACTATCTTTTCGAAGACCGTGTTGTTACTCCCTTAGATCACGCCATCACGCTCTCCAATTCAAATGGGTGATAAACAAGAAAAGTAATTGAAAGTATAGACATTGTATGATAGCAGGTGCAATGGATAGTGGGGAATAAAAGAGGGCATGAAATAATTCATATTTATGTTGTCTAACCAAACAGGATAGCATGACACAATTTCATGTATATGATGGCTAACTAAACAGGATAGCATGACACAATTTCACATTATGATGGCTAACTAAAAAAGATGGAAAGACATAGTTCAAAATATGAGACTATGTAAGCAGGATGACATGACATAACTATATAATGTGTTTATTAAATAGGTTGGCATGCCATAATTCACATACATTCATGGATAGAATGCCATAATTCTAAATATGATGACTGTAAACACTAAACAGGATGAGATGATATAACTATATGATGTCTTTATTAAATGGGTTGCCATGCCATAATTCAGATAGATGATGTGTATGTACTATGTAAACATGATGGCATGATATAATTCAAATATATGATTTATATAGTAAGCAAGTAAGCATATGGCAATCTATATATGATGTAAAAACTAAGCAATGCAAGACAACATGCATGACATGGGTAATATAACCTGCCAAGTTTGAGCATAGACCTCGGGGAAATAGGACTGGTCATCGGTCTCGAATCCTCCTCCGAGGAGCTCTCAGTAGCCACCAAGATGTACGCTTGACGAGTAGCATTACTGCTCTGAATACCTTGTTTTCACTCGAGATACTTCCATCACCGCTTCAAATGGTTGATGCAGGAAGAGTAGTTGAATATACAAGCGTTGTCAACAAATGGAACACGTAATACAAAAAATTATAGCATGATATAATTCACATACATGATGATTGGCTAAACAGCATGGCATTGCATAATTCACATATATAATGCCTTTGCAACAAGATAGCATTGTATAATTCACATATATAATGTCTTGCAACAAGATGGCAATGCATAATTCACATATATGGTAACTAGACACTGAACAGGTGGAATTCACACAAAGCATGTCTAAACTAATCAAATGGCATAGCAATGCGAGACACCATACGCATGATATGAGCAACATAACCCTGCCAAGTTAGAGCATACACCTCGGGGAATAGGACTGGTCATCTGTCTCTGAATCCTCCTCTGAGGAGCTATCCGTAACCAGCGAGATATGCGTTTCGTCAGATAGCATAGTCTGCTTAGAAGACCTTGTTTTCACTCCAGAATTTGCCATCACCGTGTCAAATGGCTGATGCACACGAAGAGCAGTTGAATGTACTAACATTGTTGACAAATGTAATATGTAACGAAAAAAAAGTATGGCCTGATATAATTTACATATAAGATGACTGGCTAAGCAGGATGGCATTGAAAAATTGACATATATGATGCCTGGCTAAACAAGGTGGCGTTGCATAATTCACATAAACGATGAATAAACTAAATAGATGGCATTCGCACAAAGGATGTCTAAACTAAGCAGATGACATATTTGATGTATAAAGTAAGCAATGCAAGACACCATATGCATGATATAACCAACATCAGCATGCCAAGTTAGAGCGAAGACCTCAGGGGGTCAATAGGAGTTATCTTCTCCTTCTGAATCCCCCTTAGAACATATATCTTCCTCTCGATTACAATCCGAAATGCGTGGAGGGGGGGCTGCCTTTGCGCCTACCATGGAGCGACGTCTGCATGAAATTATATTGCCACGCAAGGCTCGTCTCTTTTGCTCTACATGTTCAGTTCCATTGTTTACAATAAGCTGTCATGCATAGGAATAAAACATAGTGAGATTATGTAAGGAGTGCATGCAGAAATCCAGAGTGATGGTAGCAACATGTGGATAGACCCAAAACCAATAGTAGCAGCAGATAATGGCTTGATTAATAAATACAGATAATGGCTTCTTTCTTGTTTGTTTCCCACCCAACATGAAACTCATAGTAGACACGAGATTAACCGGATAGTAGATAGATACTATTGATAGCGGCCCGATATGTACCCCACAATCATTTAAAAACTCAAGTTTTACCATTAGTTTGGAGCTGACTCGAGTCTAAGCGGTGAACAGGACGATAAAGTAGCATGTAATATTAGCGATGCATAACGAAGCGAACCACGAAAGAGTGCGACCTCTCTTGCGGACCCGTGTAGTCCTCGAGGTCATCTGCTCGGTTGATGATGGTAATGCAGTTTTTATGGCTGCCAGCGATGGGGAAAAAGATCTGAGGCGGCGAAAGATACTCCGAAGGCCGGATCCCTGCTGTGCTGGACCCTTCCGTCGTTGGAGCAGCTGAGCTGGGGTGGACGACGGCGCAGCAGGAGCGGGACAAACCACGCAAGATTTTCTTTGACAACTATATGTAAGAGAAGTAATTCTGTAAGGGCTCGTTTGAATTGGAGGATTCCAACAATGCAGGGATAGGAAATAGACAGGAATAGGATAGGAATGCATGTGCAAAACAGAGAATTTAAAAACACGAGTTTACGCTAACTGGGTGTTTGATTCACAACAATTGGAAGATCACGGGATGCAAACAAGCATGGTGAGATTAAGTCAAACCACAAGAAAATGTATGGTTATAATGCTATTATGCTACTATCTCTTAGTCTTGTGCTTCATGAATAGGAATTTGAAAAGGAGGACAAGTGAAAATTAAAATTCCTCGTTTTTCTTTCAAGGAGACACTAAAGGAACAAATCCGGCGTGCTCGATGGACAATATATATAACATGTAGAGTAAAAAGAGATGCAACAAGTGTACAACCTCTTTGGCAAAGCCATGTCGATCTCAGCGTGATTGGGTTGGCGGTGAGGATGCTCCGGCTGACTTTCTTTGTCGAAGGAGGGAAGAAGATCTTAGGCGTGCGGAGATGGAGCCTCGAGGTACTGCTCATTGTGATGGAGGGTTTAAATCGTTGGAGCAGCTCCGGTGAGTTGTACGACGCCGAGGCTGAAGCAGGACAAGAGAGACAACGAACAACATTAACCTGAGTGGAATTCGAATAGCATCTCCAATACATGACATAAAATACATAACCACAAAGTGCTAGATGTAAAATACACCAGCCGCTCATCTCTGAACTTAACTGTCGAAACAGTGCTGGGGAACGTAGCAGAAATTCAAAATTTTCCTACGAGTCACCAAGATCTATCTATGGAGAAACTAGCAACGAGAGAGAGGAGAGTGCATCTACATACCCTTGTAGATCGCTAAGCGGAAGCGTTCAAAGAACACGGATGAAGGAGTCGTACTCGCAGCGATTCAGATCGCGGTTGATTCCGATCTAAGCACCGAACAACGGTGCCTCCACGTTCAACACACGTACAGCCGGGGCGTCTCCTCCTTCTTGATCCAGCAAGGAGAGGAGAAGTTGAGGAGAACTCCGACAACACGACAGCATGGTAGTGATGGGCTCGTGGTTCTCCCAAGCAGGCTTCGCCAAGCACTACGGAGGAGGAGGAGGTGTTGGAGGAGGAGAGGGCTGCGCCAGGGAAGGTGTGGCTGCCCTCTCTCTCTCTCACACTATATAGGGGAAGGAGGAGGGGAGGCGCCTAGGGTTCCCTAGGGAGGGCGGCGGCCATAGGGGAAACCCTAGATGGGTTTTGGCGCCCCACCCCTAGGAAACTTGCCCCCAAGCCGGGAGGGTGGCGCCCCACCTCTCCAGTTACGTGAGATGGGGTGGGAGGGCTCAGCCCCTTAGTGGGCTGATGTGCCCTCTCCCCTTGGCCCATAAGGCCCCCCCAAAGCTTGCCGGGGCCTCCGAAACCCCTTTCGGACACGCTGGTTATCACCTGGTACCCCCGGAACAATTCCAGAATCCAATACCCTTCGTCCAATATACCGATCTTCACCTCCGGACCATTCCGGAGCTCCTCGTCATGTCCGGGATCTCATCCGGGACTCCGAACAACCTTCGGTAACCACATACTATTTCCCATAACAACTCTAGCGTCACCGAACCTTAAGTGTGTAGACCCTACGGGTTCGGGAACCATGCAGACATGACCGAGATGTTCTCCGGTCAATAAGCAACAGCGGGATCTAGATACCCATGTTGGCTCCCACATGTTCCACGATGATCTCATCGGATGAACCACGATGTCAAGGATTCAAGCAATCCCGTATGCAATTCCCTTTGTCTAGCGGTATTGTACTTGCGAGATTCGATCGTCGGTATGCGATACCTTGTTCAATCTCGTTACGGCAAGTCTCTTTACTCGTTCCGTAACACATCATCACGTGATCAACCCCTTGGTCACATTGTGCACATTATGATGATGTCCTACCGAGTGGGCCCAGAGATACCTCTCCGTCACGCGGAGTGACAAATCCGAGTCTCGATTCGTGCCAACCCAACTGACACTTTCGGAGATACCCGTAGTGCACCTTTATAGCCACCCAGTTACGTTGTGACGTTTGGTACACCCAAAGCCTCTGTTGGAAAAGGCAGTGCCTAGGAGGCGCTTAGGCACGCCTAGGCGCTAGGCAATGACCAAACGCCTCGCCTAGGGCATAAATGGAGATCTAGGCAGGGCAAGCAAGGAATTGCCTAGCAAGCAAGAAATCATGCCACATACTGCACTAATATGCCAAACTGGTTATATTCCGATTGGCGAAGAGAGCGACATTTAACTTATTTATATGCCCTAAACTAATATCAACACCCATATAATAATCAAAAATACACTACGACTAAAAACTATATTACCGCCTAGGCTGCGCCTAGGGTGCTTAGGCACCGCCTAGGCACTAGGCGAAGGCCAACCGCCTCGCTTACGCCTACCGCTTTTTCCAACCTTGCCAAAGCATTCCTACGGTATCCGGGAGTTGCACAATCTCATGGTCTAAGGAAATGATACTTGACATTAGAAAAGCTTTAGCATACGAACTACACGATCTTTTTGCTAGGCTTAGGATTGGGTCTTGTCCATCACATCATTCTCCTAATGATGTGATCCCGTTATCAACAACATCCAATGTCCATGGTCAGGAAACCATAACCATCTATTGATCAACGAGCTAGTCAAGTAGATGCTTACTAGGGACATGGTGTTGTCTATGTACCCACACATGTATCTGAGTTTCCTATCAATACAATTATAGCATGGATAATAAACGATTTTCATGAACAAGGAAATATAATAATAATAAATAATTTATTATTGCCTCTAGGGCATATTTCCAACAAACAGAACTTAACTGTCGAAACTGAACTTAACCGTCGAAACTGAACCTAACTGTCGAAACTGAATTTTGCTGTCGAAACTGAATTTTGCTGTCGAAACTGAACGCACTAGCAAGGTGAGGCTACACGTCGGTCAACTGACTTTTTCATCTCTGGTCAGTCGATTTTGCAGCCATTGGATACGAAATCAAGGGCCTGCGGTTCATCTTCAACCTCCACCCCCTGAGGCGCCAGCCACCACCGGCCAAACAGCATCCCCCGCGCCAGTGGCGGCGGTGCGCCGCCCGCCCGCCCTAAAAACACTCCCCACCGCCGGTCCGCCGCCGCCTGCCATCCTCTAGGCCCCCACATGCGAGCTTTTTCTCCGCGATCCCCACGCCACCGCTCCGCTAACGCCCGCCACCGCCGGCGCACCACCGCCCCATCCTGAACCCTAAGATAGATAGTGGGGTACCTCTCGTGAGCCCCCTCCCCTGCTGCGGCTGGTTCTTCCTTCACCCCGGCGAGCCCACCCCTTGAAAATCGACTGACCCAAAAGTCAATTCAGTCGACTGAAGTGTAGCCAAATCGGAGCAGCATCGCAAGCAAGACAAGAGCTAGAGCAGTAGCGCGAGCAAGAGCAATAGCAAGAGCAGACCAGGTAGGGGACCGAGAGCAAGAGCAGAGCAGCAGCGCGAGTGAGAGCTAAAGCAACAACAACTCCTACTGATGTAGACGTAGTCGCCGAGGGAGCGACACCGTGGAGGAAGTGGCCGGCGATGCCGCCGTGGATGGAGCCGCGCCGTGTCGGCTCGGTACCGAGCGTCGGCAGCACCGTGAGATCGAATCAAGAAGAAAATGCGACGATTAGTGTACAACCTCTTTGGTGGCGCCGATTAGGCCGCAGCTTCATCCGAGGAAACGGTGATGATGATGCTCTTCCGGTGGTGCAGGTGAAGACGGCGGTGTGGGAATGGACGTGGCGCGAAAGACGAGGGGAACGTCGGGGCAGCTACTTGGAGGTGGAGGACGGGGTGGCTGAACCGGCGGGACGATGAGATCGACGACGGATCCTCATCCGGTACGATGGATGAGGGACGTCGAGGTGTTGTTGTGGACGACGTCGTCGGGGAAGAGGCTCCGACTGGGTGGCGGACGGAGCAGGGTGTGGGGTTTCGTCGCGGGTTTTTGCGGCCTCGGTGTACGAATGGGTGGGCGGATGGGATGGCAGTGGCGAACCATGTCTTAGAGACGCGCTTGTCCGAAACGTGGGGTAAGTTACGAAAGTACCCCCCACCTATTTGAGGCGGTTCTTTCGGTTCAGGGGTACCACGGGCATTTCGCATGTCGGGATTTCACAGGAGGTGGGAGTTTTCGCGCGCGTTGTAATTTCGGAATATCAAGGCGTGGGTTGAGATGGAGGGAGTTGTCGGAGCACAACGAGACAAAGATATATCTTAAATATTTTGGGCTAATAAGGCGCGGGTTGAAATTTCCGGACAAGCCTAACGTGTACTGTACCAAATCAATGCGCACTACAAATGTCATTCAAAACTTTGAATTCATGTTATGTTCAATTAAAATATTTCGCTACATGTATAATGCATGCAACCTACTACTCAAATGAACGTTTTAGTGTATTCCAAACGTATATACTACCGCTTCAATATGAACTAAATTTGAATAAGATCTACAATAATGATTGTTGTGAAGTCAAAGCATTTGAATTCGTTTCTCTGTTTTAATAAGATCTACAATCATCATTATTGTCAAGTTAAACCATCGTTTGTGTATTATCTTCACATCACACCACATGATTAGTCTCGAGTTACATATGAACTATGTGTACTATATGAACTGGAACTAGATTTTTTGAATCCACTTTATTTTGATTTCAAATCACATTACATTTCTAGCTCTAGCTAGATCTTCATAATCTAAACCATGTCTCATATGTATAATGTGTTTATCACATTATGTATGGTGCCCCGTCCCCTACGCCTACAAGTATTTAGATGTGAGTTGCAAACACCACACATTACCACAAATTCAAATAAAATGTGAGAATGTTCGATATATAGTATTGTTTAGATTGCTCGATATTTAGTTGTAAGCTACAAATGCTGCACATTATCACAAATTCAAATAAAATGTGAGATTGTTTGACGTATAGTATGGTTTAGATTGTTCGGCATTTAGCTGTGAGTTGCAAACGCCATGCATTATCACATTATGGTATAACAAGTGCGCAGCACGTGTATCACCGCTATATTCATGCATGGAATGTTTAAAACACTATGATCTCCTATTCAAATATATGAATCCACTTTCATATCAAATTATGATCTTTGTTAGTCTCTTACACCCACACAATCCTCTAGCCTCTGTAGCTACCACTAACTTTCTCTCGTGCATGCACACGCCCTCCTCTCCCTCCTCCTCCCTCGGCATTCTATCCACCGGGCACATTCATTTTTTTCTGTAGGTCGTTCTCCCAGAGTCTCCACAACTCCTTTCCGACACACACCGATCGATAAATCTCTCTAGCGATGCCTGCCTACAGCATACACACACAACTTCAATCTCCTCCTTTATGTGTCCTTGCCTCGTGCCTCTCATATGGTCAGACACACGTCTAAACTCTCGCCCCTCTTTTCATCGATCTCACAACCGCACACTCCTCCCCCTATCTAGCTAGTAGTTGGGCCTCTCGCACCACCTCCTAGCTCCATTCTCTCTGTCTATCCGTCTCGCTGGGCCTTATTTGCCTCTAAATGGACGTACACTGACCGATCTCTCGCTATACATATAGCCAGCTAGGTCCTTATAACTCGTTTTTACCCAGACATCGATCGATCTACCTCATTAGTTGTGTCTCTCCCTTTCCTCCGACAAACAACAATTGATCTACCGATCTAGTTAGGTTTGCTTACCAAACACATGGTTCCCCTTCATCATCAATGGATGCGTCCCGACAGATCTATCACGCACTGCACACACGTAAACACATCCCCACTCTTATTGATAACATTGCAGTTCCACCTCGGTTTGTCTAGTAGGCCTCTCCCAACATCCCGAGAAGCAACTCCATCACCCATCCAGCACTCTACCCCTCTCCTCCCTCTCCCTCCCCTCTCTCTCTCTCTCTCTCTGTCCCATCATATTTCCCGTCCTTTAGTTATGTATGGATGTCGACCGATCTCCCTCAAGACATAGCTGGGTCTCTCTTCTCAACACATATCTGAGTCGTTCTACCTCTATAGTTAGGCTCTGCCTACCCCTCCCCCACCCCTCCCCCCCACACACACCGATACATCAAGCGCTCTAGTCATGTCTCCCTGCCACACACAAACTTGACATGTGCCCTCTAACGTTCCGGTAGGCCAGTCGCCCTATATCTTTGACTTGCACACACACACACACACACACACAATTTCGATGTCTCTCTTCATCGATCTCGCACCCACCCACTTGATCCTCTCTTCAACTCTATCGATAGCTATGACCCCTCCCTCTCTTCTCGTGGAATGCCCGACCCTCTATGTATGATATGGATAGGCCTCCATTTCACACACATTGCATGTAATTTTTTTTGAGATGTCATCGACACATATTCCCACAAATAATTCACGAAATCAACCCCCCACCCCACCCCCACCCCCACCACAAAACAAAAACACTCACGAACGCGGTTTGTATCTCTCACACACACCCACGTAGGTGGGGGACGTGCACGAAGAGAAGAGGTGCATGCACGGCGCACGTACTCCCGTCTCTTTCCCAACCACACCCGCGTGGGTACACGGTGGAGCTCATTTTTGTATGAAAAAGGAAGCCCACGTGGTAATTTGGCACGTGTACTGGTTGTCCACTTGGTGGAGGGAGGATCATCTACCACGGGTGAACAAACAAATTGCGACTTGACGCGTTATGTTAAATTAAAAAAAGAGGCAAACCATGTGGGGCCTACCTTAGAGGCAAGGCTCTATACACCGGAGTACTTTTGATGTGTCCCGTCAACTCGCAGAACGAGGAGAAGCTTGCTTATCACGTCTCCCCCCGCCCAGGCGCGGTGGCTCGCAGGATGAGGTGAAGCTTGCTCCTCCCTCACCCATGCGTGTGGTGGCTCGCATGGGACGAGGAGAAAAATTTACTACTCCCTCCGTTTACTCCTCGTCCCTACTACCTTGGTTATAGAGATTATATCATATTGTTTGGAATATATATGTCCTTTAGTAGATTTCAATATGAACTACTAGTACATACTCCAAACACGATGTATATAGGCGTATTTTAGAGTGTACATTCACTCATTTTGCTCCGTATGTAGTAGCACTCTCCCTCGCCCTCGACCCTCGCCCACGTGGTGGGCGTGCAGCAATTCATTCGGTCTCATATAGCGAGCGATATATATCTGCACTACCATTATTGCTCGACTTCAAGAGGCGAAGAGCCAATCGCAAGGTTAATATTTTGGAGATGCCAAGCGCAATGTTAGTAGGTGCGCGTCATTTATAAATAAATTTTTTCTTGATGGCACGACGCAATATGATAGGTTCATATGGAGAGAAAAGGAAACCGCTCCACTATATACATAGTCGGGACGGGCCAGCCTACACGGTTGCTTCTGGGGTTGCTCTCTTCACACAATCTCGCACAAAGCGATTGTGGCCACATCTCTAACATCCCGGCGGATCACGTCCGCTTGGGGAAGGGTGGATGCTTAGTGTAGATGCGGTGGCCGTCGCCGACGGCGAAACCCACTATCGGCACGTCCCGATCAGGGGTCCCGCCGTTCTCTCTCACAAAGCGGTGAGGTTGCCTTCGTCCCTTGCTCACTTCGCGGCGTGGGCGGTTGCCGCCTCCGCCGCCCTCCTCAAGGTTGAGCTCGTCCCTCGGTACAACTCCCTTACAGCCGGCTTGCACCATCTGCTCCAGCTCCCACATCACTCCCTGTGGATATTTCTCTACTTCTTTGCCCCGCACATACCGATACCTCTCTGGCTTCTACTTGTATTTGTGATGAGTTTATGTCTCATCAACTAGTCCTAGTAATCTTATTCTAATCACGCTTCTTCAATTTCTTTGCCACGGGGATGCTCATCTCGATTTTGGTGAAACTACACAAAATGATCCGATGGTCAAAAGGTTGCAAACTTCATTTATTAGGAAGCTCGAGCGTTGCCGAAAAATTGAAGCCTGGTCGGGGTTCACGGTTCAAGGGCTATGGACTGCATGGATCGTTTTTCTTTAGCTGCCTCTGTTCCAAAATAAGTGTCAACTTTAGTAGTAGTACAACTTTGTACTAAAGTTTGCACAAAGTTGAGACACTTATTTTGGAGCGGAGGAGTACATATTGCTATGATCATCAATCATTGAGATGCAATAGCATGCATGTTAGTCTCCTTTGTATTTGATGAAATGTTGCAACGGGCAACCTTGGATGCAAGATACATGTAACAGAGCTGGAAGCTTCATAGCATTGTACAAATTTATCTCGCTGATAAATTACATGCGTACTAGTACTATACTAGTACTTCCTCCGTTCCTAAATATAAGTCTTTGTAGAGATTTCACCATTAACCACATGCGGATGTATATAGATGCATTTTAAGTGTAGATTCATTCATTTTGTTCCGTATGTAGTTCACCTAGTGGAATCTCTACAAAGACTTATCTACTAGTAATAGCTAGCCCCACTACTAGGAATTCTCTATCCTCTCCTTGAGCCACATCATCAAAATTAGCGTAGCCGTTAGATGAAGTAAATCAGTCATAATAGCCGTCGATCTAGGCGTTGAGAGGCTCAAGACTAAGCCACATGCAAGCATGCAGAAATACCGTGGCACATGCATGTGAGTGGGTTTTAAATCACATCAACATGTCTGCATGCAAGCATGCATGTAAGTAAGCTTTTAAGTCCCATTAAAATGTCAAAAAGAAAAAAGAATCCCATTATCCAGTAGGAGTTGGCTGATCTTTTTTCCTTACGTGGGATGATCTAAATGATGATAGGAGTTTATTTAGTTTGGCTACCACATTTGTCATGCGGTTATAGGATTTTTTTAGTTCTATGAAATCGATAATTTTGCATAGAGAGATATACCACTGTTCCGCGGCAACACGCGGGGACTCATCTAGTAATATTTAGGAACGGAGGGAGTACTATGTAAAGAGTTAGGTGTCGCGGTGATAGTGTGAGGTGGGCCATGTAATCACCGAGCCTGCGTGTTTTCACTGCTCTTGCACTCCTCCGCTGTAAAATGGAGAAAATTGTAATCTACTACCTCCTTTTCGCCGGCGTGGGACATCCAGCAGTCCTACCACCTCAGTAATAAAGACCAATGAGCCGTCAAATCACATAGACCCAGCAGTAAGTTGGACGGATGAAGCAACCATCACTCTTGCGCCAGTGAGAGGTCGCGTCCGCTCTGCCTGGGCATGAATGCGGCACCGATTCTTTGGAGCGGCGCTGACCGTTTCGGGCGGGAAGCGTGCGCGGGCAATGGAGGGGCTTTGGGTGGGCCAGGCTGGTAAGGAGCGGGCGTGGCAGCTGTCCGCATGTCCCTACCGGACACGCCCGGAAACGAGAGGATGCACCGACTCTCGCGGCTAAAATCGTACACTACACACCATATCTCTGTAGGAGTAGGTCGATCTGTCGCACTCTCTAACACACACATGCTGTTAAACACACACACGCACCTTGGTCCCGTTGCACCTTCTAACGTGTACACCTAGACGGAGGGAGTAGTAAGTATACGAGATATGGTGGCACACTGACTTAAGTCGAATACAAGTGCCCAAAATTTGTGTGCATGTTATAATAAGGATTCACTTAAAATAGTACATGAGCGAACAGAGGGATCAATTGGACAGTGTTCCCGAGCAGTAGCGAGATGTGTGAGGTAGTAAGATACACCGCTGGCGCTTTTAATTTTTCTTATTAATTTGTTTGTTTCACCCTCTAACTGGTGGGACTCAACGTACTACGTGGAGAGAGGTAAGGTGACTAAGGTTGCATTATTTCTACACCACTGTGGATAGTCTTACCACCAAAGCCACATGACACGATTATGATTGAAATCCTAATGACTCCCACACACACAAAAAAAAACACGGCATGCCTGTGACACGAATGCAGGAATGTATAAAAGGTTATTTTCCTCTCGTTGAACATAACGGGAGGGTTGTGTAGCTGGTTAGCCTGTTCGCTCATCAAACTTGAGGTCTCGGGTTCGATAACTACACTTGAGCATAATTTTTGCCAGGAGGATTCTTTGACTGGTCAAAATGTTTTCTAGGGTTTGCACGCTTCACACTCTCTCTCCAGTATATATATACACGCTGGAGCCTCAGCGCTTGTAGTTGCTCTCTTCACACTCTCTCGCCCTCTCCCGCTGGAGCCTCAGCGCTTGTAGTTGCTCTCTTCACACTCTCTCGCCCTCTCCAGATCTAAACAAGACTTGTTGGCCTCTCTCTCTGCTGCTCAAAGAGCGGCAGGATCCGTCCTTGGGAAGGGAAGGAGGCTTAACGCTGTCGCCGTCGGCGAGGGAGGGAATCCACTATCAAGCGCTGTTGTTCACTTTCCACCCAGTGGCGGCGGGAGGGCCTCCGACCCTTCTTCTTCTTCGATCGTCCTGTCGCCCACGAACCACGCCCCAAGAACCTTAAGGTATATTTTACTTACTCCACATGCATTGCTCTAGCTGCATGTATACCATGAATCTAGGGCGTGGTTCAAAGAGGAAAGGAGTGGGAGAAAGTAGTGGGAAAAGTTGTATATAGCATGAATCTAGGGCGTGGTTCAAAGAGGAAATGAAGGGGAAAGTTGTATAGCATGAATCTAGGGCGTGGTTCAAAGAGGAAAGGAATGGGGAAAGTAGTGGGGAAAGTTGTATCGCATAAATCTAGGACATGGTTCAAAGAGGAAAGGAAGGGGCGAAAGTACTAGTTCAAAAAGGAAAGGAAGGGACAAGGCTGTAGAGTTTGAGAAGGACTAGATTTGCTGCGCTCACATAGGGAAAGGTGTCTAAAGATAACAAAACTGGGACCAACACAAATATGCTCCTTGGTTGTTTGTTCTTTGTTGCAACAGATTGTGCATGACCACAAGTACATCGGTAGATGCACATGGTGCAAAAGGCCGTCCTTGTCTCGTGCAACTCATTAGCTGTTGTTAATCTAAGGCCCTGTTTGGTTAAAACTCCTAGTCCCTACCTGCTTGGTTCGAGGACTAAACATGGACTAGAGGTTATTAAATGACATGATAAAAGACCATGTTACCCCTAGTAATGAACTAATAGAAACAAGGTGCGATGCATGGCAGGGGCAACTGTTGGAAAAGTCCCAAAAGACTCCTCGTGGTCTTCTTTCTTTAGTCCCAAATGCCCACTTTTAGTCCCAAAAGTCCCTCCTGTTTGGTTTAGATGTGGTGACACGGAGTTTTTTAGTCCTTACACCAAAATGTCCACGTAAACAAACACCCTCTAATAATGCATTTGGAAAATTGATGTAATGCCACAGTTAAAAGCAAATTACATGTTTAACTAATTTTATTGTTAATATAATCTCTATGTTAATATTAATCAATGCCACCGTTTGAGAAATGCTACTATCTTGCTTTCTTTCCCATTTAGATAAGGTAGATGCTTCTTTTTGTTGGCTTCTGTGTCATCCACCGTTATTGACCACTAATTGTTTCCTTTGCACCTCTGTGTAAACAGGGTTATCTACTTCACCTCGTTGCCATTGTGACCTTTTGTTGCACTACACAAAACACTTTTGTTTTAAGAGTGTTTTGTGCAGTTCAACCAAAATGTCACACCGACAACGTTGCTTGATTGCTTGATCTTAGTGGAACTGCACAAGAGGAGATCTTACTTCCTATCCGTTAAGGCGAATTTGGTTCAGATCTTCTTCTTGTGAGTTGTTTGAATTCCGCATCATGAGAGGTTGGTACTAGCCTTCTTTCACATGATTCTGCAGTATGCTTTCATATGTTGTGCTACTTGTACGATAATGTTGCTTGATTTTAGTGAACTGCACAAATGGAGACAAGACTTCCAATCTGTATGTGCACCGTAATATCCCATTGAGGTAAGATAAGGATATTTCTGGCTGCCGGCCTGTATTTTGCCACTTTCATCGAGAAAATTAAGTTTAGTACTATACTTTTGTTCCCTAATTGACATGCCAAATCTTACATTGAAGGCGAAGCTTGTATCATTATTGAACCAAGTGATGAAGGGAAGAACAAGCGGAAGAAAAAAAAATCAACTCCGGTGCTGTAATGAAAATCGAACTGTGATGACACAAGTAATGATATAGTTTTGCATCTTAATTTATTGCTATGGCTGGAACGAGCAATTGTTTTGCCACTGATTTGATGCCATACGTAATTATCTCTACTTGTCCAAACAGGGATCTTCTTTGAAGATACCATATATTTTAGTGGAACTGCACAAGAAGATGTTGGAAACATTAAACTAATCGAGGAGTATATAGTAAGCATGGCCACCCCCGTAGATAGCAATAGATGGTTCCGGAGAAGTGTTTCATCTGTATGCTCTACACAATCAGCCTCCTAACAAATGTTGGTACTCAACCACTGATTTCATCCATATGATTGAGCTTTGTCATCTCTATTGGTGTTGTGCTACTATTTAGATACTGTCATGAAAAAGTGGTATTGTCCTTGAGAAGTGCTTCATCTGTGCTGTTGTAAATATTTCCTTTCCTTTTTTCGAGCAAAGAAGGATCATCTTCCTCTGAAGAAGAATATGGAGTACGTGAAGTGACTAGCTATGATGATGCCAGGATGAAGAAGCCCTGTTTATCTTCTCATCAGAAGGAGCAGTTGAAGGATGGTTACATTACTCCCCACAAGACCAAACTAACTTCAGCTCGGAAGGTGACAAATCTCCATTTTTTCTTTGTGATCGTGAGTACAATGTTGTTCTAGGATTCTTTCGGTGAGTTCCATTTTTCTAAAAGTGTGCTCTACATGGACCATGTATGTGCTGTTGAAACTGTCAATTCATAGTACAGTTTGCTTTATACTAATCACTTTTTGTATTTGTGCAAACAGGGTGCTCGACTTGATTTCAACGGAACTGCACAAAATGTTCATGAATACATCGAATCATTCATTTCCACCACAAGAAAGGAGGTGCCCATAAGTTCAAGGCGTTGCAACATATAAGGGCGAAATCATATAAGCTACGCGCGAATTTGGTTGATTTTGGTGGAACTGCACAAAAAGAACAGCTGGTTTATTTAGCACGAGGTGCCATGTCAATGTCCGAACTGATGGCAAACCCTGCCCATTCCACAATCGTAGGAATTTGATATTTTGGAATGGGACAACATTGTCAAATTTTGCTCATTGATTTTAGCAAGATATGCGTTTGATATTTTTGAATGGGACGCCCTCTGCTGTTAGCAGCGGCGATTAATTTTTTCTTTATTCTTTAGTTGTGAAGTAAATATTGCCTCTGACATGTGAGTCATTGAGATGCATAATCATCGATTGTTTTGAATGTTCTCTATGAATTGCCAGGCTGTGTGTTTGATTGCAATGTCTGAAACGCTAAAAGCTGCTCAAACTCTTTGTACTCATACATTCCTTTTACTTCGCACATTGTGAAAGTGCATACTTTTTGTATAAGATTGGTCAAAGTAGAGATACTTTGACTGCAGATAAAACTTGTATGCAGACTAGAAAGGACCGGAGGGAGTACATGTGAAACTGCTGCAAACGTGGTGATCACCCTGGGAATAATGCTAGTACGTATTGTTTTGCATGTTCATCCAATGCCAGTGATACAGGAATTCGAACTGATCGAAATAAATTCATTCATACACGGTCGAATTTCATATAAACATGCTGGATTTCATTACATTTCATACATTCTTTAACTAAAAAGGGGTGTTTGTGGCCGCACCCTGGGAATAATGCTAGTACGTATTGTTTTGCATGTTCATCCAATGCCACTGATACAGGAATTCGAACTAATCGAAATAAATTCATTCATACACGGTCGGATTTCATATAAACATGTTGGATTTCATTACATTTCATACATTCTTTAACTAAAAAGGGGTGTTTGTGGCCGCATGCATCTCCCAGATGTAGAGGCCGGGGGTCATCCTCCTTCTCGAAAAAAATAAAAAGGGGTGCGCTGGAGGTATAATTAATTAACCGAAGCTACCCACATGTGTCCCGCTGAGCCGAACAGAAGCTTAATGACTTAACTGCAGGTGCAGTTGCGTAACTGACATGTGGCCTATTGGGCCCACGTGTCGATCACCAACTCGCACCAGCGAGCTAAAGAAGCAGCGTTCTTCTCCAGCGCAGCTCTCCGACTCCACGTCGCCGCCAAGAAGCTAACCGGCCGTCAATGGTCAACCCGCCTAGCTTGGCTTCAACCAGAGGGTAGCAGCGGTGGCCTTACTTGGACCCGAGCGGCGGCGACCTACCGTGTTCTACTCTTCCTCGTTTTCTGTGTGGCGCGGCCTCGTTGGCAGCGGGGCGGGGCCTCGGCGGAGCCGGCGATGTCCTCTGTCTCGTTGCCAGCGGGCGGCGCCTCAGCGGACCGGTGGAAATGCTCCCCCATGTTGATGGCAGGGTGGGGCCTCGGCTGAGCCGGCGATGTCCTTTGCCTCGTTATTGGCGGGGCGGGGCCTCGGCGGAGCCGGCGGTATCCTCTGCCTCGTTGTTGGCGCCGCGGGGCCTCGGCGGAGCCGGCGGTGTCCTCTGCCTCGTTGTTGGCGCCGTGGGGCCTCGGCGGAGCAGGGCGTCGTCGATGCCAGCGGAGCGGGGACTCGTCGGAGCCGGCATTGTCTTCTGCCTCGTCTTCGGTCTCGCCAAACAGCACCTCGCCCGCTTCATCGCCCTCTTTGCTAGCCTCTTTGTAGGCGGCCGCAGCCTCCGCCACCCGCATGCGGTACCGCCAGCGCTCGAGGCGGCCCTTGCGGGCGGAGCGATACGAGTCGAGCAGCGCCTCCTTCTCCGCCCGCTCCGCGGCGATCTGCTCCTCCGCCTGCAGGTGCTCCTGGAGGAGATGGTGGTTGTAGGCGGCGTCGGACTGCGCCTCTCGGAACTGCTCCTCACGCATCGACCTCACCCTGTCCATATATTGGGCACGGGCCTCGCCGATGGTCATGGTGCAATGCACCGGCGAGGATGGTGCGGAGGAGTGGGTTGGTGCCGGATCGTCGACTACCATGTTCTCCATTAGGACGTCGTCGTCCTCCGGCTTCCTGCCGGCCAGCCGGTCGGTAGCAATGGCTGCCATCTCCTTGTGGTCCGTTGTCCTCCCGTCCCGAAGAGCGCTGGAGCGCGAGGAAGCCATGGTGGGCAGTAGTGGTGTGGACAGGAGAAAGGGAACGGATGCGGATGACTGCAGTTTACATAGCAATGGTGGGCGGGCGGAGGGACGGACATGTGGCGCTGGAGTAGCCGCCTCGGCAATCGCGTATCATTAATGTGTGCGGTAGATGGACGGACGGATGACAATTGTGTCGTTTGAAGGCGGAGCAATCGCCTGCACCGGGAAGCGGGGCGGCCGGCGCTGACTGTTTCGGGCAGAAAGCGCGCGCGGCCTAGGAGATGACTTTACTTGGATAGGATGACAATGGGGACCCACCAGGTCCATAGCCTCACGTACGCAAGTGCCTCCTTATTTTATATATATATATATATATATATATATATATATATATATATATAACTATAATTTATTTTGCTTCCTCCTAGTTTCCTGACATCACGGTCCCACACCATTGTCAACCTATGTACTCTAGTCAATAAACGAGAGAATTGCACAAGAAGCGACCGACAGCTGGGACCAAGCAGCTCGAGCAGTATTTGTGTTTTTGAAGTGTGAGCACTGCAGATTTTTTCGATGTTTACCCCAGATATTAATTTTTCTCCTCTGAACAACAATGAAAACATCGCTGCAGGTATTAACTGGGAGGGTTGTGGTCAGTCTAGCCCAGGCCAGATATCCAACCCAGATATTAATTTTTTTCAAGCTGAAAATGGCTAGCCCAGCTATACTTTTTTTAGGAATACCCAGTCAAGGTCAAGTTGTTATTCACCGCCCCGTTGGGCTGCAAATCTTTCCTAGGAGGGATGCATTAGGCTTGACAAGAAAATGGGCTTTAAAAAATAATAAATGGGATGTAATTATAAAAACTGGGTAGTAACTATTAAAAAATGCACCAAACAATGATTACTTTATAAAAATATTATTTTTGGAATATTGAAAATTTTAATTTCATTAATTGTTGCGAGCGCAATGTTTCATTGGATTTTTATGTATTATAAATTTATATTAAAATTGTATTTAATCTGACTAGAAATTTCGGGATAAAATATTCTGATCCCATCAAAATGTGGGACATTTTATTGAATTCTGTTTTGAACGGTTGGTTGAAATGGGCTGTAGTTTTAACAAACTGTAAACGGGCTGTAGTAAATTCCATTAGAATTAGAAAATGGGCTACACATTCTTACAAATCTCAAATGGGCTATAAGTTCTCGCCACACACTTACGGCCTTACTAAGTTGATCGTCCCTAAAAAACAGAGTTGACGCGTATGCAAGGCTTTGTCAACTTATAGTCAACACACGGTTCTAGCAGCGGTGGCGTTGGATGTCCATCCAACGGATACCGTCTTCTTCTTCAATCTCGGATATTCTAGCTTCACCCGCCCAAAAATGATTCCTCCCCGACATCCGGGGTGCACCGTTTCGAAGTCGACTGTGGGCCTACTAAGTTGACGTACCAAGGGCTTTGTCAACTTAGTCAATAATAAACGATTCTAGCTGCAAAGTGACCGTCGATGTCCATCCAACGGCCGTCGTGCTTCTTCAACCTCTGGTCTTCTTGCTCCGGCCGCCCAAAGCAGCGCCGGTCGTGCCTTTGCTCCTGCCTCCGTGGCGGTTGTCTTTGCAGCGGAGACCTCATCGCTTCTACTACTCCCACCGCTGGCCAGGCCATCCTCTACTCACCCACACCCCTGTTATTCTGCGGCGGCAGCAGCGCCGAACCAAAGTGAACCCTCGTACTCCTCTCCGTGTGTGCATCCCCGCGCGTCTTCCCGGCTCGCGCCATCCCTTCCTAGGCCTCGCCGTCGTCCACCGCCGTGGTGCTCTCGGCGTGGCGTGGTCAGCGTGGTCAAGCGACTTCCATCGGACATGGATCATGACGTGGAGAGGCCGACAGTGGGTCCACGGCAGCCGCAAGGAAGTGCCTCCTTATTACGCGCAAAATAATTATTCCTCCACGACAGCGGGGACCCACCGGACGGGCCACCGATTCGCAAAAAATGATTAAGCCCGACCGCTGGGACCCACGAGCTACATCTTCGCATGCAAGAAAGTGCGTCCGGGAAAAAGACAGATTCGCCCCTCTGACTGCTGGGACCCACCAGCTACATCTTCGCATGCATGGAAGTGCATCCGAAAAAAATGATTCGCCCCCCTGACTGCTGGGACCCACCAGCTACATCTTCGCAGGCAAGGAAGTGCCTGATAGTCGGGACCCACCTGGTCGAAGCGCACGTAGCGTTGTCATCCCGGTCGCGACGTATGCGTACATCTTGGTCGATGGAGAGGCGCGACGTGTCGTAGTAGAGGCGCTGCGATGTCGTAGTAGAGGCGCGCGACGTAGCATGTACACGCACGCATACAGCGGCCAGGGTGCAAGAAAGAAAATACGGCCACATATGTGTAAATACGGGCAGGGTCTCGAACGCCTAGTCGCGCATACGTACGGCGAGGGCTCGTGTTCATGGGGAGGCAACGAAATGCGTCGTGTTCATGGGAAGGCAACGGAATGCGTCGTGTTCATGGGGAGGCAACGGAATGCGTCGTATTCATCGGGAGCAGCAGGAAGCGTGGGAGCCAACCGGCTTGGACGGAACAAGCGATGGAAAGCGAGGCTGGCATCCGCGTAATGCAGAGAAATGGCCTTGTGTTCGACCGGTCACGTTCGGAACGGGGTCCTGTTGATCGGGAGGGGTGTGGCTGTTGGGGAACGTAGCAGAAATTCAAAATTCTCTATGCATCACCAAGATCAATCTATGGAGTAATCTAGCAACGAGGGGAAGGGGAGTGCATCTACATACCCTTGTAGATCGCTAAGCGGAAGCGTTCAAGTGAACGGGGTTGATGGAGTCGTAATCGTCGTGATCCAAATCACTGATGATCCTAGCGCCGAACGGACGGCACCTCCGCGTTCAACACACATACGGTTGAGAGAGACATCTCCTCCTTCTTGATCCAGCAAGGGAAGGAGAGGTTGATGGAGATCCAGCAGACGACGGCGTGGTGGTGGAAGTGGCGGGATCCGGCAGGGCCATAAGCGCAAGCGGGAGGAAGAGGTGTCACGGGAGGAGGGGCGCCAGGACTCGGTGCGGCTGGCCTCCCTCACCTCCACTATATATAGGGGACCTAGGGGGGGCGCCGGCCCCTTGTAGATCCCATCTGGGGAGGGGGGCGGCTGCCCTAGGGGTGGCTTGGCCTCCAAGCCAAGTGGAGGCGCCCCCACCCCTTAGGGTTTCCAACCCTAGGCGCATGGGAGGCCCACGGGAGGGCGCACCAGCCCACCAGGGGCTGGTTCCCACGCCCCTTCAGCCCATGGGGCCCTCCGGGATAGGTGGCCCCACCCGGTGGACCCTCGGAGCCCTTCCCGTGGTCCCGGTACAATACCGATGACCCCCGAAACTTTTTCGGTGGCCGAAACTGGACTTCCTATATATAAATCTTTACCTCCGGACCATTCCGGAACTCCTCGTGACATCCGGGATCTCATCTGGGACTCCGAACAACTTTCGGGTTACCGCATACTAATATCTCTACAACCCTAAGCGCCACCGAACCTTAAGTGTGTAGACCCTACGGGTTCGGGAACCATCTGAACATGACCGAGACAACTCTCGGCCAATAACCAACAGCGGGATCTGGATACCCATGTTGGCTCCCACATGTTCCATGATGATCTCATCGGATGAACCACGATGTCGAGGATTCAATCAATCCCGTATTCAATTCCCTTTGTCTACCGGTATAGTACTTGCCCGAGATTCGATCGTTGGTATCCCTATACCTTGTTCAATCTCGTTACCGGCAAGTCTCTTTACTCGTTCCGTAACACATCATCCCGTGATCAACTCTTTGGTCATATTGTGCACATTATGATGATGTCCTACCGAGTGGGCCCAGAGATACCTCTCCGTCACACGGAGTGACAAATCCCAGTCTTGATTCGTGCCAACCCAACAAACACTTTTGGAGATACCCGTAGTGCACCTTTATAGCCACCCAGTTACGTTGTGACGTTTGGTACACCCAAAGCATTCCTACGGTATCCAGGAGTTGCACAATCTCATGGTCTAAGGAAATGATACTTGATATTAGAAAAGCTTTAGCATACGAACTACACGATCTTTGTGCTAGGCTTAGGATTGGGTCTTGTCCATCACATCATTCTCCTAGTGATGTGATCCTGTTATCAACGACATCCAATGTCCATGGTCAGGAAATCGTAACCATCTATTGATCAACGAGCTAGTCAACTAGAGGCTTACTAGGGACATGGTGTTGTCTATGTACCCACACATGTATCTGAGTTTCCTATCAATACAGTTATAGCATGGATAATAAACGATTATCATGAACAAGGAAATATAATAATAATAACTAATTTATTATTGCCTCTAGAGCATATTTCCAACAGTCTCCCACTTGCACTAGAGTCAATAATCTAGTTCACATCGCCATGTGATTAACACTCAGAAGTCACATCGCCATGTGACCAACATACAAAGAGTTTACTAGTGTCAATAAACTAGTCCACATCATCATGTGATTAAGACTCAATGAGTTCTGGGGTTTGATCATGTTTTTCTTGTGAGAGAGGTTTTTTTAGTCAACGGGTCTGCAACATTCAGATCCCTATGTACTTCGCAAATCTCTAGGTCATATTGTAAATGCTGCTTCCACGCTCCACTTGGAGCTATTCCAAATGGTTGCTCCACTATACGTATCCGGTTTGCTACTCAGAGTCATTCGGATAGGTGTTAAAGCTTGGATCGACGTAACCCTTTACGCCGAACTCTTTATCACCTCCATAATTGAGAACCATGTCCTTATTACTCCAAGGACAATTTTGACCGCTGTCCAATGATCCATTCCTGGATCACTCTTGTACCCCCTTGCCAGACACGTGGCAAGGCACATATCAGGTGCGGTACAAAGCATGACATACTGTATAGAGCCTATGGCTAAGGCATAGGGGACGGCATTCGTCCTTTCTCTTTCTTCTGCCGTGGTCAAGCTTTGAGTCTTACTCAACTTTACACCTTATAACTCAGGTAAGAACTCCTTCTTTGACTGATCTATTTTGAACTCCTTCAAAATCATGTCAAAGGTGTGTGTTCTTTTGAAAGTATCATCAGGCGTCTTGATCTATCTCTATAGATCTTGATGCCCAATATGTAAGCAGCTTTATCCAGGTCTTCCTATGAAAAACTCCTTTCAAACAACCCTTTATGCTTTCCAGAAATTCTACATCATTTCGGATCAACAATATTTCATTCACATATACTTACCAGAAATGTTGTAGTGCTCCCACTCACTTTATTGTAAATACAAGTTTCTAGCAAACATTGTATAAACCTAAAAGCTTTGATCACTCCATCAAAGCATATATTATGACTCTGAGATGCTTGCTCTAGTCCATGAAAGGATCGCTGGAGCTAGCATACCTTTTAGCATCCTTAGGATCCACAAAACCTTTCTGATTGTATCACATACAACCTTACCTTACGAAAAATGGTAAGGAAACTTGTTTTGACATCCACCTGCTAGATTTCATAAATGCAGCTAATGATAACATGATTCCGACGGACTTAAGCATCGCTACGGATGAGAAAATCTCATCGTAGTCAACTCCTTGAACTTGTGAAAAACTCTTCGCCACAAGTCGAGCTTCATAGACGGTAACATTACCGTCCACGTCCGTCTTCTTCTTAAAGATCCATTTATCTCAATGGCTTGCCGATCATCGGGCAAGTCCACCAAAGTCCATGTTTTGTTCTGATACATGGATCCTATCTCGGATTTCATGGCTTCTAACCATTTGCCGGAATACGGGCCCACCATCGCTTCTCCATAGCTCGTAGGTTCATTGTTGTCTATGACATGATATTTAAGACAGGATTACCGTACCACTCGGGAGTAGTACATATCCTTGTCGACCTCGAGGTTTGGTAGTGACTTGATCTGAAGTTTCATGATCACTATCATTAGCTTCCACTTCAATTGGTGTAGGCGCCATAGGAACAACTTCACGTGCCTGCTACACACTAGTTGAAGTGATGGTTCAATAACCTCATCAAGTCTCCACCATCCTCCCACTCATTCTTTCAAGAGAAACTTTTCCTCGAGAAAGGACCCGATTCTAGAAACAATCCCTTTTGCTTCCGGAACTGAGACAGGAGGTATACCCAACTGTTTTGGGTGTCCTATGAAGATGCATTTATCCGCTTTGGATTCGAGCTTATCAGGCTAAAACTTTTCACATAAGCGTCGCAGCCCCAAACTTTTAAGAAACGACAGCTTAGGTTTCTCTAAACCATAGTTCATACGGTGTCATCTCAACAGAATTACGTGGTGCCCTATTTAAAGTGAATGTGGTTGTCTCTAATGGCTAACCCATAAACTACAGTGGTAATTCGATAAGAGACATCATGGTATGCACCATATCCGATAGGGTGCAGTTGTGATGTTCGGACACACCATCACACTATGGTGTTCCAGGCGGTATTAGTTGTGAAACAATTTCCACAATGTCTTAATTGCGTGCCAAAACTCGCAACTCAGATATTCATCTCTGTGATCATATCATAGACATTTTATCCTCTTGTCACGACGATCTTCAACTTCACTCTGAAATTACTTGAACCATTCAATAATTCAGATTTGTGCTTCATCAAGTAAACATACTCAGAATCTACTCAAATCATCTGTGAAGTAAGAACATAATGATATCCACTGCGTGCCTCAACACTCATTAGACTGCACACATCAAAATGTATTACTTCCAACAAGTTTCTTTCTTGTTCCATCTTCTTTGAAACCGAGGCTTTCAGGTCATCTTGCCCATGTGGTATGATTTGCATGTCTCAAGTGATTTAAAATCAAGTGAGTCCAAACGATCCATCTGCATGGCGTTTCTTCATGCGTATACACCAATAGACATGGTTCGCATGTCTCAATCTTTTCAAAAACGAGTGAGTCCAAAGATCCATCAACATGGAGCTTCTTCATGCGTTTTATACCAATATGACTCAAGTGGCAGTGCCACAAGTATGTGGTACTATCATTACTATCTTATATCTTTTGGCATGAACATGTGTATCACTACGATCGAGATTCAATAAACCATTCATTTTAGGTGCAAGACCATTGAAGGTATTATTCAAATAAACAGAGTAACCATTATTCTCCTTAAATGAATAACCGTGTTGCAATAAACATAATCCAATCATGTCTATGCTCAACGCAAACACCAAATAACAATTATTTAGGTTTAACACCAATCTCGATGGTAGAGGGAGCGTGCGATGCTTGATCACATCAACCTTGGAAACACTTCCTGTTGGGGAACGTAGCAGAAATTCAAAATTTTCCTACGTGTCACCAAGATCTAGCTATGGAGAAACCAGCAACGAGGGGAAGGAGAGTGCATCTACATAACCTTGTAGATCGCTAAGCGGAAGCGTTCATGTGAACGGGGTTGAAGGAGTCGTACTCGTCGTGATCCAAATCACCGATGATCCTAGTGCCGAACGGACAGCACCTCCGCGTTCAACACACGTACAGCCGGTGGCGTCTCCCATGCCTTGATCCAGCAAGGAGAGAGGAGAGGTTGAGGAAGACTCCATCCAGCAGCAACACAACGGCGTGGTGGTGGTGGAGGCGTGGCAATCCCAGAGGCTTCGCCAAGCACCAAGGAGAGGAGGAGGAGGAGGCGGGGCTGCACCAAGAGGAGAAGTTCTCATGTGTATGGCAGCCCCAAAACCTCAAGTATATTTAGGGGGAAGGGGCTGCGCCTTTAGGGTTTTCCCACCCCAAGGGGTGCGGCCAGCCCTAGATCCCATCTAGGGGCGGCCAGGGGGGAGTGCCTCCCAAGTCAAGTGGAGGCCCTCCCCTTAGGGTTTTCCCCTTCCCATGCGCATGGGCTTTGGGGGGGCTGGTGCCCCAGGCCCATTAAGGCTAGGGCGCCCCCCTACAGCCCATGCTACTGTATTGGACGTGGTGGAACTATTTCCGGACCCCTCCGGAATCCTCCGGAACCTTCTGGAAGCTTCCCGGTACAATACCGAAAAAACCCGAACTTTTTCCGGAACCCGAACAACAACTTTCCATATATAAATCTTTACCTCCGGACCATTCCGGAACTCCTCGTGACGTCCGGGATCTCATCCGGGACTCTGAACAACATTCGGTAACCACATACAAACTTCCTTTATAACCCTAGCGTCATCGAACCTTAAGTGTGTAGACCCTATGGGTTCGGGAACCATGCAGACATGACCGAGACGTTCTCCGGTCAATAACCAATAGTGGGGTCTGGATACCCATGTTGGCTCCCACATGTTCCACGATGATCTCATCGGATGAACCACGATGTCAAGGACTCAATTGATCCCGTATTCAATTCCCTTTGTCTAGCGGTATTGTACTTGCCCGAGATTCGATCGTCGGTATCCCGATGCCTTGTTCAATCTCGTTTCCGGCAAGTCTCTTTACTCGTTCCGTAACACATCATCCCGTGATCAACTCCTTGATCACATTGTGCACATTATGATGATGTCCTACCGAGTGGGCCCAGAGATACCTCTCCGTCACACGGAGTGACAAATCCCAGTCTCGATTCGTGCCAACCCAATGAGACACTTTCGGAGATACCTGTAGTGCACCTTTATAGCCACCCAGTTATGTTGTGACGTTTGGTACACCCAAAGCATTCCTACGATATCCGAGAGTTGCACAATCTCATGGTCTAAGGAAATGATACTTGACATTAGAAAAGCTTTAGCATACGAACTACGATCTTTGTGCTAGGCTTAGGATTGGGTCTTGTCCATCACATCATTCTCCTAATGATGTGATCCCATTATCAACGACATCCAATGTCCATGGTCAGGAAACCGTAACCATCTGTTGATTAACGAGCTAGTCAACTAGAGGCTTACTAGGGACATGGTGTTGTCTATGTACCCACACATGTATCTGAGTTTCCTATCAATACAATTATAGCATGGATAATAAACGATTATCATGAACAGGGAAATATAATAATAACTAATTTATTATTGCCTCTAGGGCATATTTCCAACAGTCTCCCACTTGCACTAGAGTCAATAATCTAGTTCACATCGTCATGTGATTAACGCTGATAGGTCACATCGCCATGTGACCAACATCCAAAGAGTTTACTAGTGTCTGTAAACTAGTTCACATCATCATGTGATTAAGACTCAATGAGTTCGAGGTTTGATCTTGTTTTGCTTGTGAGAGAGGTTTTAGTCAGCGAGTCCGAACCTTTCAGATCCGTGTGTGCTTTGCAAATTTCTCGTCACATTGTAAACGCTGCTTCCACGCTCCACTTGGATCTATTCCAAATGGTTGCTCCACTATCGTGATCTGGTTTGCTACTCGAGTCACTTTCGGATAGGGGTTAAAGCTTGCATCGGCGTACCCCCTTCACGCCGAACTCTTTATTATCTCCATAATCGAGAAACATGTCCTTATTTACTCCAAGGATAATTATTGACCGCTGTCCAATGATCCATTCTGGATCATTCTTGTACCCTTGTGACTCATGGCAATGCACACTTCGGTGCGGTACACAACATAGCATACTATAGAGCCTACGTGCGAAGCATAGGGACGACCTACATCCTTTCTCTCTCTTCGCCGTGGTCGAGCTTTAACTCTTAACTTCATACCTTACAACTCGGGCAAGAACTCCTTCTTTGGTGATCCATCTTGAACACTTTCAAGATTATGTCAAGGTATGTGCTCATTTGAAAGTATTATTAAACATTTTGATCTATCTTATAGATCTTGATGCTTATTGTTCAAGTAGCCTAATCCAGGTTTTCCATTGAAAACACTTTTCAAACAACCCTATATGCTTTCTAGAAATTCTACATCATTTCGATCATCAATATGTCAACAACATATACTCATCGAAATTCTATAGTGCTCCCACTCACTTCTTTGGAAATACAAGTTTCTCATAAACTTTGTATAAACCCAAAATCTTTGATCATCTCATCAAAGCGCACATTCCAACTCCGAGATGCTTACTCCAGTCCATGGAAGGATCACTGGAGCTAGCATACCTTTCAGCATCCTTAGGATCGACAAAACCTTTCTGATTGTTTCTCATACAACCTTTCCTTACGAAAACTGGTAAGGAAACTCGTTTTGACATCCATCCGCTAGATTTCATAAATGCAGCTAATGCTAACATGATTCCGACGGACTTTAAGCATCGCTACGGATGAGAAAATCTCATCGTAGTCAACTCCTTGAACTTGTGAAAAACTCTTCGCCACAAGTCGAGCTTCATAGACGGTGACATTACCGTCCACGTCTGTCTTCTTCTTAAAGATCCATTTATCTCTATGGCTTGCCGATCAGCAGGCAAGTCCACCAAAGTCCATGCTTTGTTACGATACATGGATCCTATCTCGGATTTCATGGCTTCTAACCATTTGTCGGAATTTGGGCCCACCATTGCTTCTCCATAGCTCGTAGGTTCATTGTTGTCTAGCAACATGACCTTCAAGACAGGATTGCGTACCACTCAAGTAGTACGCATCCTTGTCACCCCACGAATACGTCGGTGACTTGATCCGAAAGTTCATGATCACTATCATAAGCTTCTACTTCAATTGGTGTAGGTGCCACGGAACAACTTCACTGTGCCTTGCTACACACTAGTTGAAGTGATGGTTCAATAACCTCATCAAGTCTCCACCATCCTCCCACTCAACTTTTGAGACAAACTTTTCCTCGAGAAAGGACTCGATTCAAAAACAATCCCTATTGCTTCCGGATCTGAATTAGGAGGTATACCCAACTGTTTTGGGTGTCCTATGAAGATGCATTTTGTCGCTTTGGGTTCGAGCTTATCAACCTGAAACTTTTCCACATAAGCGTCGCAGCCCCAAACTTTTAAGAAAGCGACAACTTAGGTTTCTCCAAGCGGTGTCGTCTCAGCGGAATTACGTGGTGCCCCATTAAAGTGAGTGCGGTTGTCTCTAATGCCTAACCCATGAACGATAGTGGTAATTCGATAAGAGATATCATAGTACGCACCATATCCAATAGGGTGCAACTATGATGTTCGGACACACCATCACACTATGGTGTTCCAGGCGGTATTTATTGTGAAACAATTTCCACAATGTCTTAATTGAAGGAAATATGCCCTAGAGGCAATAATAAAGTTATTATTTATTTCCTTATATCATGATAAATGTTTATTATTCATGCTAGAATTGTATTAACCGGAAACATAATACATGTGTGAATACATAGACAAACAGATAGTCACTAGTATGCCTCTACTAGACTAGCTCATTAATCAAAGATGGTTGTGTTTCCTAACCATAGACATGTGTTGTCATTTGATTAATGGGATCACCTCATTAGGAGAATGATGTGATTGACATGACCCATTCCGTTAGCTTAGAACTTGATCGTTTAGTATATTGCTATTGCTTTCTTCATGACCTATACATGTTCCTGTAACTATGAGATTATGCAACTCCCGTTTACGGAGGAACACTTTAGGTACTACCAAGCGTCACAATGTAACTGGGTGATTATAAAGGAGTACTACAGGTGTCTCCAAAGGTACTTGTTGGGTTGGCGTATTTGAGATTAGGTTTTGTCACTCCGATTGTCGGAGAGGTATCTCTAGGCCTTCTCGGTAATACACATCACATAAGCCTTGCAAGCATTACAACTAATGAGTTAGTTGTGAGATGATGTATTACGGAACGAGTAAAGAGACTTACCGATGCGAGATTGAACTAGGTATTGGATACCGACGATCGAATCTCGGGTAAGTAACATACCGATGACAAAGGGAACAACGTATATTGTTATGCGGTTTGACCGATAAAGATCTTCGTAGAATATGTAGGAACCAATATGGGCATCCAGGTTCCGCTATTGGTTATTGACCGAGAATGGTTCTAGGTCATGTCTACATAGTTCTCGAACCCGTAGGGTCCCACGCAACAACGTTTGATGACAGTTCATTATGAGTTTATAAGTTTTGATGTACGAAGGTTGTTGAGTCCGGATGTGATCACGGACATGACGAGGAGTCTCGAAATGGTCGAGACATAAAGATTGATATATTGGAAGCCTATGTTTGGACTTGGAAGGTTCGGATGAAAACAGGAAGTTCTGGAACAGGGGGTTACGGAACCCCGAAGTCAATGGGCCTTAATGGGCCATAGGGAGAAGAGGAAGGGCTGGCCAGGGCTGGCCGCGCCCCCTCCCCTCTAGTCCGAATAGGACAAGGAGAGAGGCGGCGCCCTTCTCTCTTCCCCTCCCCAATATTATTCAACTAGGAAGGGGGAGTCCTACTCGGTGGGAGTAGGACTCCTCAGCGCGCCCTTGGGCTGGCCGCACCCCCTTGCTCCTTTATATACGAGGCAGGGGGCACCCAACACATAAGTTGATCTACGGATCGTTCCTTAGCGTGTCGGTGCCCCCTCCACCATATTCCACCGGTCATATCGTCGCGGAGCTTAAGCGGCCCCTGCGCGGAGAAGTCATATCGTCATGGAGCTTAAGCGAAGCCCTGCGTCGGTGGAGCATCATCATCGTCCTGCCGCGTCTTGTGGAACTCATCCCGACGCTTTGCTGGATCGGGCCGGGGATCGTCATCGAGCTGAGCGTGTGCAGAACTCGGAGGTGCCGTCGTTCGGTGCTTGGATCGGTCGGATCGTGAAGGCGTCGACTACATCAACAGCGTTGTTATAACGCTTCGCTTTCGGTCTCACGAGGGTGCGTGGACGGACCTCTTCCCTCTCGTTGCTATGCCATCACCATGGTCCTGTGTATGCGTGGGAAATTTTTGAAATTACTCGTTCCCCAGCGATGGCATCGAGCCTGGTTTTATGCGTTGATGTCATATGCACGAGTAGAACACAAGTGAGTTGTGGGCGATATAAGTCATCTGCTTACCAGCATGTCATACTTTGGTTGGCGGTATTGTGAGATGAAGCGGCCGGACCGACATTACGCGTCGCTTACGCGAGACTGGTTTCACCGCTTGAGCACTAGTTGCTTAAAGGTGACGGCGGGTGTCGTTTCTCTCACTTTAGTTGAACCGAGTGTGGCTCGCCCGGTCCTTGCGAAGGTTAAAACAGCACCAACTTGACAAACTATCGTTGTGGTTTTGATGCGTAGGTAAAACGGTTCTTGCTCAGCCCGTAGCAGCCACGTAAAACTTGCAACAACAAAGTAGAGGGCGTCTAACTTGTTTTTGCAGGGCATGTTGTGATGTGATGTGGTCAAGGCGTGATGCTATATTTTGTATGAGATGATCATGTTTTGTAACGAGTTATCGACAATGGCGAGGAGCCTTATGGTTGTCACTTTATTGTATGAAATGCAAAAGCCATGTAATTGCTTTACTTTGTCACTAAGCGATAGCGATAGTCGTAGAAGCAATAGTTGGCGAGGCGACAACGATGCTACGATGGAGATCAAGGTGTCGTGCGGTGGCGATGGTGATCATGGCGGTGCTTGGCGATGGAATCACAAGCACAAGATG